>OX457097.1:2500-42500 GCA_949752805.1 Deilephila elpenor | reverse complement strand
TGTGGGTGTTACAATCATCGCAGGGCGTGAGATGACTGGGTTGGAGTGTGGTGCGCTTCTAGATGGTGTGGATTTGTTGGTGGTCGGGCGTTTGAAGGTTGAGGGGGCGATGGCTGATGCGGTGGCGGAGGCGACTGCAGCGTAAGTGGATTTGGTTTGTTCCTTTTGTAGCGCTATAAGTTCTTCTTTTATGGAATTGACGGCGGAGAGGTGGTTGGCGAGTTCCTGTTTGACACAGCTCAGGATGTCTTCTTTAAGGTTGTTAACTGCGGTGGAGGGTGTTGCCTCTTTTTCCGGGCCGGGTGGGTAGGTGATGTGGGGGTATTTCTGTTCGTCGTGAATTGCTTCAGAAAATTGTAGCAGTTGGTGGGCGATGCTTAAGATCATGTTCTTGCCCTCCTTTTTTACGCTCTTCGGTTTTACGGCTTCCATGAGTTGTAAGCAGTATTGTTCCATCATGTCTCCAAGGAAGGCTTTGGTTACAGGGAATGCTGGGTATTCATCGCTGTGATTCACCAGCTTGATGAAATCAGGCGGGTAATCGTAATGTACCTCCGCCATTGTTGTTCATGAGCGGTTTGAGTGTTAGATTAGGGGTATAACTAGGGGGAGGGGGGGAATTTGGGAGTTCCGACGGGGCCAGTCGCTAGGCCTTCCCGAGCCGGTTCTAACGAACCCAAACTCAGGGGGTCCAGGACCAGAAGCGACGGAGATAGGATTAGGGAGGTGAGGGAGGGAATGTGGGGGGGAAATCCAGGATTCCGCCGGAGCCAATCGCTAGGCCTTCCCGAGCCGGTTCTAACGAACCCAAACTCAGGGGGTCCAGGACCGGTAACGACGGAGATAGGATTAGGGGAGTGAGGAGGGGACTGAGGGGGGGAATTCCGGGATTCCGCCGGAGCCAATCGCTAGGCCTTCCCGAGCCGGTTCCAAAGAACCCAAACTCAGGGGGTCTAGGACCGATAACGGCGGAGATAGGATTAGAGGGGGTGAGGAAGGGAATATGGGGGAGAGGGGGGGGGGGAAGGTTTCGTGGGATGACGTTTGGGAGGGGTTTGGTGAAAAGTGCAGCGGGGGGTAGAGGAGACTAAAACAGCTAAGTCCGGGAAAAAGTGGGCGGGGTCAAGGTAAAAGGGGGCGGGACTTAACTTGGAGTGGGCGGGGCTAACACGGAAAAAGTGGGAGGAGCCAACAAAAGTGGCCGGAGTTTAGGGACAAAGTGGGTGGAGTTTACACAAAGTGGGTGGAGTCTATGTTGGCAGAGGGCCAATGAAATATAAGATAAATATATATGGGTTGTACAGCAATTACCAATAGAATGATCAATAAATATTCATTGGTCAGACTAAGTGACCAATAGTTGGATAAATAAATATTAATAGGTGAGAAAGTTGGACCAATTGGTGATGCAATAAATAGTCACTGGCCGGAGGTCCGGCCAATGAAAATCTGTATCTTGTGAATATCGTGAATGCTGTGAATGATATAAAAATGAAATTGTGAATATGATGAATAGGGATATTGAAAAGGAAAACCTCGCTCAATCAGCCGCTACTGCTCCGATCAGGTCGTGAGTGGTGTCGTTGAATTCGGGAGGTTGCCCTCTACCGAATTATTCTGTCAGACAGACTTCGTACCAGTATGGTGACGAGATCTGACCTTCTTCCGGCGATTTTAAAATTGGCTTTTTTGTTTCTGGATGTAGATTGCTGGTTCTTGGTATACAGGCTGGGGGTCCTCAAAAAATGATTCTAACACTAGTTCCAGGTTTCTAGGTCTGAAGGCTGCTGAGTAATTACTCGGTGAAAATACTGCGCGAAACTCACTTTGTGTCCTGGTGGATTCGAGGCACTTCCCGTTGTCCGATGGTGCTGAACTTGATGTCCAGGGATTGGTGATGAGGTGGCGCTTCTTCTGGTGTATTCGCAGGTCCAGGATCTCAGCTCCTGAGAGCAGGAGAGCCCTTCGGAGTCCGGGTTTGGGTTTTGAGGGTGAAAGCACCGCTCAAATGGAAAGTATAACAGCTAGAAAGATGCACTTTGGTGGAGAATGTAGCCCCAGCTCGGGGCTATCGCTGTGGGGTCCTAGATAAATTGTAGCTGGAAGGTGGTTGAAGTTATGGAGAAAGAACTGTCAATTTCGATGAAATCCGGGTATTGCGCACTTCACTGTTCGTTATCTCGGAAAGTACTCGCTGGAAAATTCTCTAACTTTGCACAGGGGAGGGGAAGGGTATAGCGCTTCGAACTGCAGTCCAAAAACTATAGGTCACAGATCGTTCTGAGGAGATATCAACACTTTAGTCGCGGAGAAAATTTTCGCAAAAAGTTTTTCTTTGATAACTTCGCCAATTTTGGTCCGATTTTCAAAATTCTTTTTGATACGCATGCAAGGTCACAGCGCGCACGTTTTGATATATCGCACTTGTATTTAACGCACATAAAACCTATTTTTCACATTTTATGATCGCGGAGCGGCTTAAAAGTGATGCGCGCGGTACGGCGTTCGCGCTGCGACTGGTTAGGTTAGGTTAGGTTAGGTTAGGTTAGGTTAGGTTAGGTTAGGTTAGGTTAGGTTAGGTTAGGTTAGGTTAGGTTAGGTTAGGTTAGGTTAGGTTAGGTTAGGTTAGGTTAGGTTAGGTTAGGTTAGGTTTCCGGCTGACGCAGGTGCTTACCGGACATGGGTGTTTCGGGAAGTACCTGTGTCGACTAGGCCGGGAGCCGACGTCCCAGTGCCACCATTGTGGTGATCGCCGCGACGACACGGCGTTGCATACGCTGGCGGAGTGCCCAGCTTGGGCTGAGCAGCGCCGTGACTTGGTCGCGGCCGTAGGTGCTGCGGGAAACCTCTCGCTTCCGGCCGTTGTGTCTACAATGGTCGGGAGCAGGTCAGGATGGAAAGCTGTCGCCACCTTCTGCGAGCTCGTGATGCTCGCAAAGGAGGTGGCAGAAAGGGAGAGAGAGGCTGCCTCCTCTCTCCCCTCCCGCAGCAGACGCACTGGGCGTCGTAGGGTGGCCGACTTTCGGCCACCGTAGGGCGCGGCCTGTGGACGACAGACTCGGGGCGTCTTGTCGTCCGACCAGCAGCAGGCCTTGAGGCGGCGGCGTCGTGTTCCGCGCGCGCCTCGTAGTGGAGTCCTGCGGCCGGGGTGACGGCCGCAGTGGGTGACGGGGCCCGCCTGACTATGGCGGGCCAATACCCGTCGGGGGGTTGCGACGAATGCTTCGGCGATACCCGACCCTCCGACACACGGGTACGAGAGGAACACGGGTTGGTTTTTAGTCAGTAAGAGTCTGACAGTCCCCTCCGCGCCTCCCCCGGGCGGAGGATGTCCATGAGGATTTTCCAACCCGATACCAAAAAAAAAAAAAAAAAAAAAAGGTTAGGTTAGGTTAGGTTAGGTTAGGTTAGGTTAGGTTAGGTTAGGTTAGGTTAGGTTAGGTTAGGTTAGGTTAGGTTAGGTTAGGTTTTTTTTTTTTTTTTTTTTTTTTTTTTTTTTTTTTTTTTTTTTTTTTTTCTCCTGTGTTCTCTCATGTTGGGGTGTGATTAGAATCGCTGCTGAGTGTTGTGATTGAACATGTGGGGCGAATTAACCGACAAAGGGGTAAGGTCTCGCTATTTGATACGACGACCCGCCCTTTGCCGGTTTTATGTGTAGGTGTAGGGGGATCTTCCGGAGAGGCAGGACTACGACATAGCAATGCTTTCGTCCGCCCCTCGTCGGCCCCCCTTGGTAGAGTAAGGAAAGATGAAGTGTGAGTAAGCGTTGTGAGTAATATGTGTGGTCGCAATAGTTGATTTTTATTAACTAATTTATATTTTTAAATAAATATTAAGTTTTCACAATGAAAGTAGTATTTAGTCTAGTTAGTCCTATTTAGTCGTTTACGCTACTAAGGTGTAGCAGTTATAGGAAGTGATCGGAAGGTGTAATAGAGTGAGCATGTTAAGGAGTACAATTAAAAATAAAGTGTAAAAATATATAAGAGTAAATGATGCGGATTAGGATTATCAATATATATAGATAGCTAATACAAGTCACAACAGGATGAGACAGTCATCCCGATGTGTTGTGAATCAGAAAAATTTTCCAATTGGAAAATCTAATAGGACTATTAGTCCTTAGTGAGAATTCCAATTGGAATTCTCATTGGTATGAAATCCTATTGGAATTGTGAAACATGATAAATATTCATATGTAATGCTTGCTTATTAAATGGATGTTTGTGTGAATGTGTGGTTTTGTGGTATGTATTAATTAAAGTAAATGGTGTATATAAATTATCAAGTATGTATGCTTATAGGGAACAATGTTATTGACAAGTGCTGAATATTAAGAGTTAATTGAATAATGTTTAATAGAGTGTATTATGAAGTTTAAGCGGTGTATTAGAGCATAGCTTATGATGTTAATAAGTGGTGATTAAGCATTAGGTGTCGATGGTATTAATATTGACTCTAAGTTTTACTTTGTTGGAATAATATTAGTTGAGTGTGATAAGGGGTATAGCCGGACATATATGTAATAATATACTTATGTTCCGGCGTGTAAGGATGTGTGACTGGTTTATGTTAATTATGTGTTATATTATATTTATGTTGATTATGTGTTGAATCTGTGATCGTATTCGTGGAGTAATAATTAGTGGTGATTACAATTTGAGTAAGATCGATTGATACATGTTAAATATTATGGCGAGTGCGTAATTATTTGGAGTATGTTATTGAAAGTTATGTAAAAGAAAATTTAGTGGTGAATAATGAGATGATATTATGTTTGTGCGAAATAGAGTGATGATTTGATGTACACTGCGATGAAGTAATTAAAGGTAATTAAACTTTTATTTAATCTATACGTAAATGTTATTCCGCGCGCGCTTTAGGCCATAGACCTGTAGCGCGGATGGATGGGGGTTCAGGTATATTGTTGCAACAGTAACGGTACAACAACAGCAACCAGGAAATATATGTTTGAATGAGCTTATTAAGGTGGTGAGTTTAAGCGTTGTGTGTATATTTTGGAATAAAATTATGTATGATGTGAATGATAAAATAAAGTGGTAAGGGTGTAAATTAAGGTAAGATATGTGTTTATGAAAGTTGTCGTTAAATATATAGGTTATAACATTTATGTTTGTTACAGATGCGAGGTGATATAATATAATAATATGTGCACATAATAGATATGTGCGAATTGAGTGTTAAATTTACAAGTTGATGAAGATAAGTAAAAGAGCAGTTATACAATTAAAACGCTTATTAGCTAATTAGTGAGTAAATAAAATAGTAAAGTAATAGTTACAATTAAAATTTTTGGTTAACAATGATCTTCATGATACATAGTAAGTTATATAATATATGCACATACTGGTTATGTGCTTTGATAAAATTATAGTTTTACACATATTTGTAACAATTCACTTATAGAACAACTAAGCGGTGATGATATTATACATAGGAAAACAAGATAAACAAGTGTTAAAATATTAAATGCATATCCAGTTAAGTGCCGCGCAACCGAATTTAGAACGAAAGTTTATTAGAATAAGGCACAAAATAGCTTGTAAGCTGGCCGCAGTGACTATCGCCCGGCGTGAAAGGAGCCCCAAGGCGGCGAGTGCGCGCTAGGGGGGTCGGGGGACGGGTTGGCGTGGCGGTGGCGCGGGTCTAATGAGGTATGCAAGCAATGTGATTTAAAATTTCAAAATGAATACAGAATGTAAATGATTGAAAGAAATGGTAAGTTGTCGTTATCACAAAGATGTAATGCATGATTAATAGTAAGTGTGATATATATATGGCAATGATAGTCTACAATTAATCTATATTAACTAGTGATATACAGTGTTTCAAATATAAAACGAAACAAGAATTAGGTGGGCGAAGTTTGCGCTGATAATTGAGAAGTTATTAATAAGTGGTAACAGTTCAAATACTGAAGAGAATGTTATTACTTTAACAATAATTAAATGCATACGCGGCCCCTGACGAGCACTATCGCTACACTGCAATGAGCTGCTAGCGTTCATCAGGCGCTCGCGCTCCGTTGTAAGTCGTAGGGCCCTCCGACGCAACTATAGTTGCCCGCATGAAGTGCGGGTTGCTAATAGTTTATCGTCAGGCGCCAGACCTGTTATCTCATATAAGAGATAATGCATAGTACAACGGATTTAAATGCTGATAAATATTTACAGAAGGCGTGATACTAGACGATTATTATGGTATACAAAATGAGTAAAATAGTAATTATGCAAAATAAGTAATATAGGCAGACAAATAATCAGTACAAACAAATCAACAAAGGTTAATCGTAGCAAGTGATAATCATAAGTTGAGTCGGTGGAAACATAGGCAGTTAATTCATGAAAGTGGTAAACAATAAACAATTATGATACTTATAAAGACACACATATGAAATACAATAAATCACTAATCCTAGGTGTATAAAGTGCAAAGGTTTGTATAAATTATAATTAGTTAAAATTTTGAAGAATTGTTATGTCTTGTGATTTAATAATTAGTGATTCATTTCAGTGTTAATAACAAGTTGCGAGTGGAGTTCAACATCGCCGTAGGGATGGCTCGGGCATCGAACCGGTACCGCGCCCAGGGCACTGGCCGCGGCCGCCGCGCACCCAAGCCGCGCTCAGGCGAATGTGTAATGTATGTGTGTGAGAATGGCGTGTGTGAGTAGTGCTTGCTTTGTATTAATGAATGTTGAGTTATGTATGAGTTATAATGTGTGTAAGGTGTGCCGTTTCAACTACAGAACCGACACAGGTCGCGTAAGATTAGGCAGCGGGTTATGAGAGTGGTACTATAGTCTATTGCCCATAGTCGACTCGTTGGCCGATTCTCTCTCTCATAGACTTAAGCCGCGGGCAACTAGGCGCTGTAGCCTTATGCCCTGTGTCTAGTTTGGAGCCGAAACGGATGTTGTGGTTAACGCAGTTAACGCATGTAGGTTTCCCTTGTTTCTCCCTTATCGGGCAGCTGTCAGCTGTGTGTTTGTGATCCGCGCAGTGTGCACAGGATGAGTTGGTGGCTGTGCATTTTGCTTTAGTGTGCCCGAATTGTAGACAGCGGAAGCACTGTAAGAACGGGGAAAAGTCCTCCGCGTGGACCCGCTGGTGGTCCACACAGAGTCGCCCCGCCTCCGTGACCCGCTGCCAGACATTCGGGCACGCAAGAAACACAGCATTGTATAGATTAGGGTTTCTGTTTGTTCGCTTGAACCGCAGGCTTAGGTCCGCGTCGCACGCAATCAGCGCGCCAATCTCCGGGTTTTGTGCGCGAATAATAGCGGCGAGTTCCTCCGCGGGAACATCGCTTGAGACGCCCTTAAGGATGATCATTGGTTGTAGGCGGCGAGCGGGCTCAGCACTAACGTGTTGAGCCGTCTTCAAGCGCTTAAGGGCGTCGTCACGTTGCTCCGCGGAATCGAACTCCACACGCAGCTTGTTGTTGGACAGTGTTTGCACCTTTGCAGGTGCGTAGTTAGTGTCGCGAAAAGAAATGCTGGTCTTAAAAGCGGTGACAGCCTCTTGTTTGGTTTTCACGTTTTCCTTCGGGGTTACAATAATCGCAGGGCGAGATGTCGGCGGTGTAGTTCGGGATGTTTGTTGCGCAGGTGCGGGTTTGCTGACAGCGCGGCTAACCGCGGCCGCAGCAACTGACGCGAAGGTTGTTTTGGCTTGTTGTTGATGTTTTTGTTGCTGTTGCAACAAGTCTTCTTTGAGGGAAGAGACGGCCGCGAGGTGTTTAGCCATTTCCTCGCGGACGCAGGACATTATCTCATCCTTGAGCTTGTTCGTATCTTCTTTGGCGGTGGGTGCAGGGCCGGCTCCTCCGTGAGGTACGAACCCGCAGCACAGCAGGGTGTTGGCGAGCATGCGGACGTCGTCCGCTGCACGCCGGACCATTTTCTTATTGGGCGCTGTCACACTTTTGCCATCGGAGATGGCGGCGTCAATGATGTCTGCCAGTTTTGATAACGCATTGGAGAAGGAGAAGATGTCAGTGGGGTCGATCTCATCCTTCCCGATGAGCGACCGGGAGTCGTCCGTCGGTTGGGACATGGTGACTCGGTGCACTGTCCCGGTTCATACGAACCCGGGTCCACAAGGAGTCAGCGTTCTAACCACTGAGCATACGTCAATAGTTTTATAACGCAGAAATTAAAAATCACTAAACGTGTGCACAGAGGCACACGTATTGAAAGTTAAAATAGTCCCAAGTTACACGCCGGTTCACACAATATTAGTTCTTAAGTAAGTATAAAATGTTCAACAATAAGAGTCACAATAGAATGTTAGACGCGAAGAAATCCTTATCGCCGAGCGCAAGGGGCCATAAACCTGTCGCGGCCGCGTCCGGTCGGCACCGCTCCCTCGCCTCTCCCGCACCGCAGGCGTCGCCTGGGGCCGTGGGAACCGAGAGCGTGGATATTATGACGCAATTGCGCCCAGGAATTCAGGCTATTTGATGCACTAGCGTAAGCACTAGGATGTCTGGTCTTGGTACACACTTAGAGTAGGTCTGTAGGCACACAATGACACAAATTAAACTAACAAGTACTCCTAAATACTAAAGATATTAAGTGTGAAAATGTCACTATCACTATTTTACACAGGTATAAAAGTTATAAAGGCGCAAGGGGAAAAGTCTTATTTACATATGTTTCCCGTATCCTAATAATAATGAAACTTGGTGAGGACCTACAGAAGGTCTATCCACAACCAAGAACACTAAAAGCTAATCTAGATCACTAAATACGCTAAAGATATAGTCACTGTAATGTCACTGTCATTGATAAGTTTTTAGTCACTTTGGAAAGTGCTATATCTCAGCCAAATCTAGCCAGAAAAATCTGGAATTCGGCGAGATGATAGCAGATGGGTGGGCGCACACGGGGAAACACTAAAAACTATAGGTCACAGATCTTAATCCTAAGTTAAGACCTAAAAAGTGTCACTTTCACTGTTTTGGGTGCGTTTTTCACTGTAAAACTGTCTGTAATTCAGTCATTTTAGCCGGGAAAAATCTGGATCTTTCAGGAACACTGCGGAAGGACCTCCCGCGACGAACTGCAGTTGAAAAAGTGGGGGTCACAGATCGTTCTGTGACGGCGCACGCACTTTTATGTTCCGAGAATTTTTGAAGTTCCAGTTTTTCCTAAATAACTTTCCACTGAAAGGTCCGATCACTTCCGGGTTTTCACTAGGGGTTAGAGCGTCTCAGCGCGCACATTTTGATGTATAATACATCTATATAAGCACAATTTGAACCACTTTTCGCGATTTTTGACGTAACTTTGTCAATTTTCGGCGCAGGAGCGTCGCGTAAACGATGCTCTCGCGGCCGCGCTTGAGCTGAGACTGGTTAGGTTAGGTTAGGTTAGGTTAGGTTAGGTTAGGTTAGGTTAGGTTAGGTTAGGTTAGGTTTTGGCGGAGTGCCCAGCTTGGGCTGAGCAGCGCCGTGACTTGGTCGCGGCCGTAGGTGCTGCGGGAAACCTCTCGCTTCCGGCTGTTGTGGCTACAATGGTCGGGAGCAAGTCAGGGTGGAGAGTTGTCGCCACCTTCTGCGAGGCCGTAATGCTCGCAAAGGAGGTGGCGGAAAGGGAGAGAGAGGCTGCCTCCTCTCTCCCCTCCCGCAGCAGACGCACTGGGCGTCGTAGGGTGGCCGACTTCCGGCCACCGTAGGGCGCGGCCTGCGGACGACAGACTCGGGGCGTCTTGTCGTCCGACCAGCAGCAGGCCTTGAGGCGGCGGCGTCGTGTTCCGCGCGCGCCTCGTAGTGGAGTCCTGCGGCCGGGGTGACGGCCGCAGTGGGTGACGGGGCCCGCCTGACTATGGCGGGCCAATACCCGTCGGGGGGTTGCGACGAATGCTTCGGCGATACCCGACCCTCCGACACACGGGTACGAGAGGAACACGGGTTGGTTTTTAGTCAGTAAGAGTCTGACAGTCCCCTCCGCGCCTCCCCCGGGCGGAGGATGTCCATGAGGATTTTCCAACCCGATACCAAAAAAAAAAAAAAAAAAAAAAAAAAAAAAAAAAAAAAAAAAAAAAAGGTTAGGTTAGGTTAGGTTAGGTTAGGTTAGGTTAGGTTAGGTTAGGTTAGGTTGGGGTGCTATGTCGGGAACCTCTACGTGGTGCACCCTGGGCAACGTGGGTCATCGTAGTTGCGATTTTGCAACTTCAATGGCCGACGGCAAATATCCGACGGGGAGGGCAGGTTTGGCGGTCGCTGTCTTTTGTGGCGGCCGCCTCTATCTGTCGTTTATTCTAGGTGGGGCCCATCTCTGGGCCACCCTCCGGTTCTGTCCCGGAGGTTTCGGCGGGCCCGGTGTGCGCTTACCCCGCCGCCGGGCGGGCTGTGGGAGTGTCCCTCTCACGGTCACCGTCGCATATCGTAATCCGGTTGTGAAGTTTGTGGTCATGTCTCGCATTCTCACCGGACCGAGGGTCCTGGCTTAAACGCCCGGACCGCGAGGGAGGATGCCTCTATAAAAAGTACCCCGAATCCCAAGCGGCGGCGCACCGCGAGGGGATGCATGGCTGATGGGAAGTTCAGTCTCTAGTGCGACCCCCGTCAGAGTACCAGCCGACCCTCTGACGGGTTACGCTAGGCTTACCCAGGTACAGGGGGCACTGCCTGGGTGGACCTTCTTTTCCCCCATACTCGTGGGACTAAATATGGATCTTTTTAATAAACCCAAAAATGAAAATGACGTAGTGGGAGACAAAGTACCTTTGGTACTTATTGAGCGAATGGGCGTGCTATCGGACTCCGACAGCGCGTCCAGCGTGATGAGTGTGGTGAGCGGTGTGAGCGCGAACTCGAAACGTTTGCGCAAACGCCAGAGAGAGGTCGCAGACTCAGGGTCGGATTCGGCCCTGAGCGACACAGCGGTGCCGGCCCCCAAAGTCGGTACCAAAAAAGGAGGGCGAGGTAGGCCCGTTACTACCGGCAAATATGCTGGTATCGGCCTATCCAGGCGCGAGGCTGCGGCTGCCATGAAGGCTGCAGCGGCCGCCGAAAAATTGGAAGAGGACGAGCGGCAGATTGCGGCTCTGACGAAAAGGGTGACGGAAGGGAGAGTCACCCGCCTGTCGGAGTCGTCGTCTGCCGTCTCAGACATGGAGGTCGAGGCAGAGGAGTTACCTGCCTCCGATCTAAATAAGAGAGTGGCCGACGCGGTGGCAGCAATAAAAAGGGTCAGCAAGATATCGAAGGGCCTTAGCGGGTGCAGCCAAAAGGCGCTGAAAGAGGCCACGACCTCCATTCTAGAAAGTGCTCAGGTGCTTTTGGGCCGCACCACTACAGAAGAGACGGCACTGCTACGAGCCCAGAATACAAAGCTCGCAGCGCAAATGGCGGAGCTCCGCAAGGAGCACGAGGAGCTCAAGGCGGAGATGGCCAACTTCCGCCGCGAGCACCTCAGGCGGGAGGTGGGCCTTCCACAGCCAACGCCGCAACCGCAACCGCAGCTGCCGTCGCAGGAGACGGAGTTGACTCGCCTGATCCGACAGGAGATGGCGAGTTTCAACGCGCGGTTCACGGTGCTTGAGGGGAGGATCTTACGTCCTCCTCTAGCTGCTGACCAGCGCAGCACACCGGCGCCGACGTATGCGGCTCAAACCGCAGCGCCCCGTGCCGCCCAACCGGCAGAAGTGGCTGCTGCCACAAATAAGAGGACTGTGCAAACTGACGCCCCGCAAAAAGAAACTGCGGGGCCTAAATCGAACAGGCAGTTAAAAGAGAAGGCCAAACTGGCAAAAAAGGCAGGTGCCGCGGCTGCTGCGCCTGCACAAACTGTCAGACCTGAGGCGGAGTGGACGGTTGTGGGCGCCGCCAAACAATCCAAAAAGGCGCGCCAGAAGGCCAAAAAGCAGGCCCAGAAAGTACAAGCGGCGGCCAAGCGCCAAACTGCGAGGCTCAGTACCCCCCGCTCTACAGCAGTGGCTCTTACCCTGCAGCCGGGGGCGGAGGAGCGTGGCCTGACATATGCCAAGATCTTGGCAAAGGCGAAAGCTGAGATCTGCCTTAGTGATCTCGGCATAACGGGCATCCGGTGTAAGACCACTGCGACCGGCGGCCGCCTTCTAGAGGTGTCGGGAACAACGAGTGGTCCAAAAGCAGACGCCCTGGCCGATAAACTCAGGGCGTCTCTAGGCTCCGATGACGTTAGAGTGTCCAGGCCCACCAAGTGCGCAGATCTGCGCATTTCGGGCCTGGACGATTCTGTCACGGAGGAAGAGGTCGCCGCTGCCATCTCCAAGGCCGGAGGATGCCCGCCGGATCAAGTCAAGGCGGGCACGGTACGCCGGGCTGTCTCCGGTCTTGGGACAATTTTTGTCAGGTGTCCCGTAGCGGCGGCCAAAAAGGTCGCAGGTAAACGACTACTCATTGGTTGGGTCTCGGCGCAGGTCACGCTCCTGGCGCCCAAGCCCTATCGGTGCTACCGCTGTCTTGAAGAGGGACATGCGGGGGCACGGTGCACCGCTGGGGTAGACCGCAGTCAATTATGTTTCCGCTGCGGTCAGCCCGGTCACAAGGCTGGCACTTGCACTGCCACGCCGCACTGCGTCATCTGTGCGGCATCTGGCAAGCCAGCCGACCACAGGACCGGGTCAAAGGCCTGCGCCAGGCCCAAAAAGAAAAATGGCAGGAGACAGCCGGGTCATCCACCGGCTGATGCGTCGAAGAAGGCAACCAGCTCCTCGCAGCCGGTTCACCCGCCGGTTGCGGCAGAACATCCGCCGAGGACTGGGGAGGAGACAACTGCCATGGAAATACAATAATGGCCCTACGTCGTCTCCTCCAAGCCAACATAAACCACTGCGCCAGGGCCCAGGATCTCTTGCTCCAGAGCATGGCGCAGTGGTCGATCGATGTGGCAGTTGTCGCCGAGCCGTACTTTGTGCCACCCAGGGATGACTGGGTGTGCGACACGAACCGCTCGGTGGCACTGCTCATGAGGTCTGCCGCCGACACCCTTCCCTTCGAGGCCGTCACCCGAGGGCGGGGCTATGTCGCGGCAGTTTGGGGGAATGTCATGGTCGCGGGGGTGTATTTCGCCCCCAGCCTTTCTCTCGCCGACATGGAGGACATCATTTTGGAGTTGGGCACGGTCGTCAGTCGTAGCCGTCCTCGTCCCGTGATCGTCCTGGGGGACTTCAATGCCCAATCTACGGCTTGGGGTTCCCCGGCTACGGACGCACGGGGCGAGTTAGTGGAGGAGTGGGCGTTCGAGCAGGGCCTGCTTCTCCTGAACCGGGGTTCCGTGCAGACGTGCGTGCGGATGCGGGGTGGTTCCATAGTGGACCTGTCGTTTGCTAGCCCCGCTCTCGCGCGCACCGTCCAGGACTGGCACGTCCTGGAAGGGGTGGAGACGCTGTCCGATCATCGGTATATTCGATTTAGCGTCTCCGCCCAGACCTCGGTTGGGCCGGTCCAAGCGGCCCCGGTGGGCGTTGGAGACGGCCCGCGTTGGGCACTGAAGCGGCTGGACAGGGAGGCTCTCCTGGATGCCTCAATCGTCAAGGCCTGGCTGGACTCTCCAGACAGGCCCAATAACATCGACGAGGAGGCGGAGTGGTTCCGGGAGAGCATGTCGCACATTTGCGACGCTGGCATGCCCCGAGTCCGGCCGCTACCATCCAGGCGCCAAGTGTACTGGTGGTCGCAGTCGATCGCGCAGCTGCGCATCGCTTGTGTGCAGGAGCGACGCCGGTACGCTAGGTGCCGAAGAAGACGCCGCCGCCCCTTTACAGCGGCGGCCGAACAGGAAGAGGCGGAACTGTACAACCGCTACAGAGAAGCGAAGAGCGCCCTCCAGCTGGCCATCGTCCGGACAAAGGCCCAGGCCAATGAAGAGCTGCTGGAGACTCTGGACCGAGAGCCGTGGGGACGCCCCTACCTTATGGTGCGGGGCAAGTTGCGCCAACGGGCTCCCCCACTGTCCCGGAGTCTCCAGCCACAGCTGCTGGAGGAGGTGGTGTGTGCGTTGTTTCCGACGAGACCGGAGCACACACCACCGGCTATGGTTCCGCCTCGCAATGTGCCCGACGCGGAAGACGACATTGACGACGACGTGCCCGAAGTGACCCGGGTAGATTTGAGAGTGGCGGTGGCTCGCATCAAGAACACCGCCCCAGGGCCCGACGGCATTCCAGGCCGTGCATGGGTCCTGGCCATGGAGGCTCTCTGGCCCCGACTAGCGGGGCTCTTGAGCGCATGTTTGGAGCGGGGCCAGTTTCCAAGCCGGTGGAAGACCGGAAAGCTGGTCCTGCTCAAGAAGGAGGGGCGCCCCGCAGACTCACCATCTGCGTACAGGCCCATCGTGTTGCTGGACGAGGTGTGCAAGATTTTCGAGCGAATCATCGCTAGCCGCCTCGTCCAGCACATGACCATGGTGGGCCCGGATTTGGCGGACAACCAATTTGGTTTCCGCCAGGGGCGCTCCACGGTGGACGCAATCATGCGCGTGAGGGTCCTAGCGGAGGAGGCAGTCGCCCGGGGTGAGGTGGTCTTGGCGGTGTCGCTCGACATCGCCAACGCTTTCAACACCTTGCCCTGGAGTGTCATTCGTGAGGCACTCCGGTACCACGGGGTGCCGCGCTACCTCCAACGCATTGTCGGGGCCTATTTGTCGGAAAGATCGGTGGTGTACCCGGGTCGAGAAGAGTGGTGTCGGCGAGAGACGTCGTGCGGCGTTCCGCAGGGATCGGTGTTGGGGCCGCTCCTGTGGAACGTGGGGTACGACTGGGCTCTGCGCGGTGCGCTTATCCACGGCGTCGGCGTCATTTGTTACGCCGACGATACGCTTGTCACAGCGCGTGGAAAGTCGTACCGGCAGGCGGCCATACGCGCGACTGCTGGTGTCGCGCACGTCGTGGGTAGGATCCGGCGGCTGGGCTTAGAGGTGGCATTGCACAAGTCTGAAGCCCTGTGTTTTCACGGGCCGAGGACGAAGCCGCCTCCGGGGTCCAGCATCATTGTAGGAGGGGTCTCCATCACTGTCGAGTCGACGATGAAGTACCTTGGACTCGTCCTCGACAGTCGGTGGAACTTCGGGCCGCATTTTACACGGCTCGCCCCCCGGTTGATGGGCGCCGCTTCTGCGCTCTCGCGCTTGCTGCCCAACCTGGGGGGGCCCAACTCCTCCTGCCGGAGGCTCTACATGGGGGTCGTACGGTCGATGGCGTTATACGCCGCGCCAGTATGGGCGGACTCCCTGACGGCCCGTAACATCGCCGCGCTGCGAAGGCCGCAACGCGCGATGGCCGTCAGGATCATAAGGGGATACCGTACGATCTCCTTTGAGGCAGCGAGCCTCCTAGCCGGATCCTCGCCCTGGGACCTCGACGCAAAGCTCCTCACGTCGCTCTATTGGTGGCGTGTGGAGGCGGTCGAGAGGGGCGAGCGCCTGGTGCCTCGACAGATAGAGGCACGCAGGGCAGCGCTCCGCCAGGTCTTAGTGGCGGAGTGGCAGACGCGCCTAGCGCTACCCACGGCAGGGCACGCCGCTGTAGCGGCGGTAAGGCCCGTTCTTGAGGAGTGGCTCAATAGGAGCCACGGCGCCCTAAGCTTCCGGCTGACGCAGGTGCTTACCGGACATGGGTGTTTCGGGAAGTACCTGTGTCGACTAGGCCGGGAGCCGACGTCCCAGTGCCACCATTGTGGTGATTGCCGCGACGATACGGCGTTGCATACGTTGGCGGAGTGCCCAGCTTGGGCCGAGCAGCGCCGTGACTTGGTCGCGGCCGTAGGTGCTGCGGGAAACCTCTCGCTTCCGGCCGTTGTGTCTACAATGGTCGGGAGCAAGTCAGGGTGGAGAGCTGTCGCCACCTTCTGCGAGGCCGTTATGCTCGCAAAGGAGGTGGCGGAAAGGGAGAGAGAGGCTGCCTCCTCTCTCCCCTCCCGCAGCAGACGCACTGGGCGTCGCAGGGTGGCCGACTTCCGGCCACCGTAGGGCGCGGCCTGTGGACGACAGACTCGGGGCGTCTTGTCGTCCGACCAGCAGCAGGCCTTGAGGCGGCGGCGTCGTGTTCCGCGCGCGCCTCGTAGTGGAGTCCTGCGGCCGGGGTGACGGCCGCAGTGGGTGACGGGGCCCGCCCGACTATGGCGGGCCAATACCCGTCGGGGGGTTGCGACGAATGCTTCGGCGATACCCGACCCTCCGACACACGGGTACGAGAGGAACACGGGTTGGTTTTTAGTCAGTAAGAGTCTGACAGTCCCCTCCGCGCCTCCCCCGGGCGGAGGATGTCCATGAGGATTTTCCAACCCGATACCAAAAAAAAAAAAAAAAAAAAAAAAAAAAAAAAAAAAAAAAAAAAAAAAAAAAAAGGTTAGGTTAGGTTAGGTTAGGTTTTTTTTTTTTTTTTTTTTTTTTTTGTGTGGCTAGAGCCCACACGCTTTCGTTCCCCCAACTAGTTATGTTAGGGACTTTATTGCAGGGACTTTATATAAAATCGATACTGTTTGGATTTTACTTAAATTTTTATAATTTATATTGTCATTTTGCTTAATTCTCTATTTTACGACTACTTTTACTTTAACATTTCTTTACACATATCCTCAATCTATTTCTATATTTATATTGTTTTTATTTCCAACTACTTTAACTTTTATATTTAAACACTTTTCCCTTAAATTATTTATTTCCTTAAATTATCGTTTAACTATATTTTTCAATTTGAGCTGCTATTTTTAAACACTTTCACTTTCCTTTTAATTTGATGTGACAACTATATTACTGTACATTTTTATTTTATTTATTTTTTTTCTTTTATTCTTTTTATTTTATTTTTTTCTTTTATTCTTTTTATTTTGTTTTTTACATTATTTTCTTAAACTATTTTTATTTACTCTATTCTATGCCATATATTAGGATTTGCTCATTATATTATCTTTACTTTTTATCTTTATTATACTCTATACTTTATAATACTACATCAGTATAATCTAATATTATACTATTTAGTATATTTGCTTGTTCTAATATTTATTTTTATCTATTTTACATTTCATGAGTTTCTCATCGACGGGGTTTTCTTCAAGTGGAAGCTTTGTTGCCTTCTAGTTTTTAATAATGGCGGACGATGATTCTTATGATCAGCTTCGTCATCTATCCGGTCGGCAACTTTTCCTATTTGCCGGTGGTATGGTTTCCTGGTGAACTCAACTTCAGCAGTACGCGACTGCAGACCTCGCCAGTGACTCCCATTTTCTCCGTACTGGGCATTCGTTGCTAAATGCATTATGCCCCATGTTGCTAATTTTTGCCTTCTGGCAGTTGCAGCAAGACGGAGCTGCGTCTGCCATCCAGTCCGGGCAATTTGTCCGTATATGCGGTCCTCCACAGTGACTGCAGGCGTCGACTTGGTCATGGCAAAACTTTTTGCCATGACCATAGCCGAGGCATCGCGAACACTGTATGAGGGGGGACTGATCCATTACCCTAACCCTCTGGACGTCTATATGGGCGACTCCTTCCTCGGTGAGATTTTTCCAAACTGGGGGCGATACTTGCATTATCACGTGCGAAGTGAGTTGGTTTCTTGCTCGTCTTTTATATTTAATTGTCATCCTTATGTCCTCTTTTTGAATTCCTTGTAATAAATGTTTATTTTGTGTTTCAATCGCTTTTATAATGTCTTCATCTTGGTTGTAATTTAAAACGTCTTTTAGTATTATTAATGGATCTTTGTTTTTAATTGTCTCTATGTTTAGGTCTCTTCTTCCAGTTTTAATTTTTTCGGTAACTTTACTCAATTCTTCTTTAGTTTGACATCCCAGTATTATTTTTCTATCCTTGGCTTTTCTTATTCTGTCTATTTTAAGTCCTTCTTCCTTGGCGTTAATCGTTGTTCTGACTTGATTGAGGATCTCTTCTCCTGTGGCGGTGACGTCTTTAGATGTGATCACCACTGAGTGCATGGTCTTATTTGGTGTTGCTTTGGGAGGTGGAGTGGCCGCCGCTCCGGCATATGTCTGCGGAAATCTTGCTTCTTTCCACTCCTCCCGGTATTTTTGTAGCTCCTCGTTTAAACTTTTTATGTCCTTTTTGTTTTGTATCAGGACTTCTTTGTGATCCGCTATTGCCTTTATAATGTCCAGAGTTCCTCCTTTTGTCCCTTCCTGTCCCTCCGACTTTTCGTCCTGTTTATCCTTGTCAGTGTTTTTTGTCCCATCAATCCTTTCTGTTTCTGCCTCCTTGACGAGTTTAAAAAGTCGTTCAGTTGCTTCGATGACGTCATTTTTAATTTCAGTCTTCAGATTTCGACTGTTATTGATCTGAAGCTTCACCTTCATCAAACAAGCCTTCGCTTCTGCTGTTCTACTTCTATTTTCCGGAGTAGTTGTACACAGGATGGGTTTTGACCTCTGTTTCGCAGGCCCAGCGGGTTTAATCGGCTCAACTGGGCTGTTTAACTTAGACTCGATACTCCGCCTAGCCTGTGCAACATTGGTCACAACCTCATCTGGACTTGATTTTTCCAGGGACTGGTTGGCCGGTCCTGAGGATGTAGGCACGTTCTTTGCGGGAGTCCTAAAGCCGAACATGTTCTCTAGAGCTTGTTAGGGGAACACGTCTGTTGGTAAAAATTCTCTGAGTGTAAAGGGCTCAGAGCGTTAATATAGTGTTAACTTGTCGACACAAGGTAAGTCTTATTGTGAGTGTAAAGGCTCACAGGATGTCAGTAATAAATTTTTTTATAATTTATTTAATTATAATTGGTCAGGATATATCTTCTGTGGGTGCATACGCTACCTGCAGAATGTGTCCTATTAAATTTTGTAATAAGTTTTATGTTTTTTGTTTCAGGTGGCGTGTTCGTCGAATCTCTACACAAGGTAAGTCAAGAATATAGTTTTATGTAGTATATATATTTATATAGTATTTATTTGGTATTTATAATTTAGTATATATATTTTTATAATTTATTTACAACTATACAAGCATAGTATATTGTAACAAAATAAGTTTTCGAGATTTTATAGTTTTTTGATGTTAGTTTTTTAAAACCGGAACCGAGCTAATATACCAAATGACACCTCAGGGTGGGCGGGCGGGTCAATTTTTGCTGTTTTTAAGTGCGTCTAGACCCCGCATGCGTGGTATCCACGTGTCGGGCTCGACGAGACGCGTGTAATGGTACGATAATCGGGAACAGCCGGGAGCAAAAAATTTCGAGGGGGGCCAAAAAAGTGATATTTTATGTGAAATTTGGTGAAATTTACTATTATTAACAACAAAACAATAGATGCAACACGGCCCTTGTGTGCCGCCGAACGGCAGGACACAGGTTGTACAAAGAATCTAGAATTCTAGACCAAAAAGTCAGTTTTAAATATTATTATGTGAAATTTACAAACAAAATATCGAATTATATGGACTATCACAAAAACAAACAATTTCGGTTCGCCGGATCCCTGCAGGCGTGGAGTCCACGTATCGGGTGCGACGGGACGCGTTTATAAATGCAACAATCCAAGACAATTCGATACGAGAAATTTTGAAAATGTTAAGAAATTTGTTATTTTCGAAAAGTTCCAAATTTTAAGTCAAAATCACACTGAAACGATCAAAACACCGCGCCCTCTATGCGCTTTCACACGACAACAGACCACAAATAGAAAAAAAATTGTAAATTAAAAACAAAAAGTTAACTTCGGTTAGGTTAGGTTAGGTTAGGTTAGGTTAGGTTAGGTTAGGTTAGGTTAGGTTTTTTTTTTTTTTTTTTTTTTTTTTTTGGGGCTTTTAACCCCTCTGCTTCCCCTAACTTTCGTCAGAGACATTTTGTATCCACTGTGTGTATACTTACACCTATCTACTTTCAACTCTGTCTTTGAGAGTTTCATGTGTTCCTATATCCTTCTTAGGGATGTCCTACTTATGGCCTAGCTATTGCCTTAACTATCGGGGTTTCTTTTATTTTTAATTTCAGCTTACAACTATTTTACAGTTTTCTTATTCTACCTTATATTTAGTGGTCTTAAATTTACCTTAATACTATTTTTCTTAGTTTCTAAAGTTATATAAGCTTACGTTATATAGTTTAGATTAACTTATTTCTACTTATTTCTTTTAATTATACTTCGTGCTACTTTTTTACAGAATTCTATAAATTTAGGCCTTTTGCTCTTATCTTTTATTATGCTACTTATATTGTTTATACTTATATCTATATCTAATTCTACTTCTATATTATACCTATCCATTATGTACACGGGGCATTCCACTAGTGCGTGCACGATAGATTCGTTCACCGCAGGGTCACATATGCATGCCGGGCTCTCCTTGCACTTGAATCGGTTCAAGTACTCGGAGAACCCGCCATGCCCCGTGAACACCTGCGTTGTGATCGGATCTATCGCAATTTTTCTCACCAGTTGGTGTGCCTCCACAGCGTCGGGGAAGAAGAGTTTAGTGGTAGACGCGGTTTCTCCCTCTACGTAGCGCCCGTTCCATTCGTCAACTGACTCCTTGCGGATTTGTCTTTTGACGTATGAAACGGGACATCTATCGTAGTGGGGCCGCGTCTTCAGCTTCAGTGCAGCATCCTTTGCGAGCTCGTCTGCTCGCTCATTTCCCTGCATTCCTGCGTGAGCTTTCAGCCAAAATAGTTTTATAATTTTGCCGCGTTCGATTGCCAAACTGATGTTTTTGTTTATCTCGAACGCTAGGGGATGCAGGGAAATTCCGCTTGCCACGGTTTCCAATGCCGCTCTTGAGTCACTCAGGATGCTGCACTGTGCCGTCCCACGTTTCACTGCTTCTTCCACGGCCCTGTGGAGGGCCAACATCTCTGCCTGGTAGACGGTGCAGAAGGGTTCCAGTTTTAGTTTGATGGCCTTTGTCTCGGTTGCATTTTCCCAGATGGAAATTGCCGCTCCAACCTTATCTTGGATTTTACTTCCATCTGTGAAGAAACTAATGCCATCATTAACTATCTGGTTCACCTCTGCACCGTCCACCACGCACCGAAAGTGCACCTGTCTCCGTTGCGCCGGATGGTCCAGCTTCCCGAAGGCCACAGGACGTTCCACCTCCCGGTCTCCCACTGCTCGCAGGGAGTAGCCCCTTTTGACTTCGTACAGGGAAGCATTTTCCCTGGCACGAATGTCTAGGGGCAGTATCCCGGCGAGCAGTAGAGCCGAGTTCAGTGAGACCGTCCTGTAGGCCTTCGTAAGCTTTTGAGCAAAGCCCCGCTGTACGACAGCGAGCTGTTTTCTCACACCGAGCTTTTGTGCGGCTGGAGCCCACACGCTGGCCGCGTATAAAATTATCGGCTCTACTACTGCCGAGTATAGTAATTTTATGACCTCGGGCCCTAGGCCCCATTGAATTTTTGCCGCCCGAGAGAGCCGATTGTAAAACGCCAGCGCCTTCCCGCAAACCTCGGTCAAGTGAGCCTTAAATGTGAGCCCGCTGTCAATGGTGACTCCCAAAATTTTAATCGATTTTACCAGGCCAATGTCCATCCCGCCCATATGGAGGATTGGGGAATCGTACTTTAATTTACGCGTCAGTACCATAGCTTTGGTCTTGTGTGGAGCAAATTTTAGTTTATTTCTGATTCCCCAATCCCTCACATAGGCGAGGGTTTCGTTGGCCTGGCGTTGGATATCGGCCATTCTGTCTCCGTCTAGTGCAAGCACCACATCGTCCGCAAATGCTTGGCAGTAACATCCTCTCCCATCTAGTCCGGATAATAGTGGGTCGAGGAGCAGGTTCCAGAAAGTTGGACCTCCAATGGAGCCCTGGACGCATCCCTTGGAGGTCCATCTCTCAGACTCCTCTCCCGCGTACCTGATTCTGACTTTCCTGCTCTCGAGGTAGCTATCTATCACCCTTCGGATGTTTACAGGACAGTTTTCCTCCGACAGTCTGACCCTAATTGCCGGCCACCAGGCGCTATCGAAGGCTCCCTCTATGTCCAATGATATGAGCACTACAATCTTTTTATCCTCTATTTTGGATCTTATGTGTCTCATTAGGACATAGAGGGAGTCCTCGGTGCTCCTCTGGGGCATAAAGCCAAACTGTCGGGGGCTTGTCCTCGGGTGTAGATACCACCTCACTCGACCCACTACCATCTTCTCCAGTATTTTTCCCATCACTGGCAAAAGGCCTATAGGTCTGTAGGACTTGACGTGCGTATAGTCCTCCTTGGCAGGCTTACGGAGGATGATCACCGTCGCCTCCTTCCAGGTGGTCGGGAAGTGGCCAAGTTCTAGGCATTTATTTGCCAGTGATAGGAACAATTCCGGGTGACTGTCTACGACTTTCTTGCAGATATCCGCTGTCAATCCGTCTGCTCCCGGAGCCTTCTTTGGGTTGAAGCTGTTTGTAGCCGCGTGTAGTTCTTCGATTGTAAATGGTGGGTCATGGTTCTCAGCATTGACTACGTCATTTACTCGAGCGGCTGCTTCTCTTATTCTCTGGTGGTCTGAGTTATCTTCCAGCGGATTATCTTCTGGGTAGAATGTTACTGCCAGCAATTCCGCCGATTCTTTCGCGCTTAGGGTCTGTCCTCCACTCATCAATGGCAGGTCTTCATGCCTCTTGGTCACTTTACCTATGCATCTATACACCCCCTCCCAGATGCTTTCTTTGTTTTGCGTTTTGCAAAACTCCTTCCAACTATCTATTTGTGCCTTCTTGGCTTCTAATTCATATTTTTCTTTTGCTTGCAGGTACTCAGCGACGACCTTGGATCTTCGGACCGGCGCTGCACATCGGATTCTTCTCTTCTTGGTGGTGACTTCTTTCTTCATTCTGGCGAGCTCCTTGGACCACCACGGTAAGTTCATACTGTTTTTAAATTTTATTAGTGGGATAGTCTCTGTGCATGTTTTCGAGATTACATCTATATATTTATTTACTACTGTGTCTATTTCTATTTTGTTTTTTATTTTATTTATTTCTTGTTCCGTTATTTTATTTTCTGTTATAATTTGATCTAGTTTATTATTAAACTGATCCCAATTAGCCTTCTTCGTGTTATATTTCCTGGTTGTTTTCGTAATCTGTTTTGTGTATTTTATTTTTGTCTTATTTATTTTGAACGTTATACTATTGTGGTCTGAGCTCGCCATCGTGGTATCCACTGTCCAGTCCTCCACCAAGTTGAGAAGGTCCTCCGTGCATGCCGTGATGTCTATATGGCTCGTGAGGAGCCTTCCTCCCCTCACGGTCTCAAATGTCGGCAGCAGGCCGTCGTTGAGCACCTGCAATCCCCTCTCCTCTAGCATCCCTGCCATTGCTTCCCCCCTGGAGTCAGTGTCCCCGCTGCCCCACCACACGCTTTTAGCGTTGGTGTCGCCCCCAATGAGAACGTTGTGGGATCCCAGTTTTTCGACTATGTTCCCCAGTTGCTCCAGGTATGGCCCTATGGGTTTGTCGGGTTCAAAGTAGAACGAGATGACCGCTATGTCTCGGGTTCCGGTTAGGATCTTCACCACTGTGATGTTGGTCGTGGTAAGGGTCGGGCATTGGGTCACGGTCAAGTCGTCATCGAAAACTGCGATGGCTGACTTGACCGCGGCCCCCTGCCCGTTGTCTCCCTGGAAGATCCTTACCCCCCGGTGGTCTCTCATTCTACCTTGACCCCCCACGTACGGCTCCTGGAGTAGCGCGAAGGCGACCTTCCGCTTTTTGGCCTCCAGAAGAAACTCTAGCGTAGCTAGTTGTTTCCTCTGGAGGTTGGCTTGCGCCACGGATGTCGGCCCCGCGCCTGCTGGGGAAGGAGTCTGATCTGGGTTCCTGGGATCCACCTTAGCAGTATGCTACGGCGGATCTCGCCAGGGTATCCCACTTCCTCCTCACCGGGCACTCTGGGCTAAAGGCACTGTGTTCGGCTCCACCCAACTTGGCTTTTGCGCAGTTACAGCACGTTGGGGGTACCCTCGCCAACCAGTCGGCACATTCCGATCGGTGGTGGGCCCCCCCGCAGTGACTGCACGCGTCCACCTGTTCCTGGCAGAACCTTTTACCGTGCCCATAGCCCAGGCATCGAGAACACTGAATCAGGGGAGACTGGTCCTCGACCCTGACTCTCTGGACGTCGATGTGGACTGACCCCACTTCCGTGAGTCGCTTCCACATCGACGGTGGCACTTGTATCGCCACGTGGGATGTGAGTGGGTTTCTCGCCTTTCTCCTAAATTTCACCTTTAGGCTCGCGCTGTTTCCACCCACATCCTCCAGAAGGTGTTTGTTCTGGTTAAGTAGCGCTTGCACTATCTCGTTGTCATCGTTGTGGTTAAGGACATCCCTCAACAGGATCATGGGCTCCTTATTCTTTATCTCCTCCACATTTAATCCTTTTCCTGCTTTCCTTAACCTTTCTTTCACCCTTCCTAGCTCCTCTTTAGATCTGCAGCCCACAATCACCTTCCTATCCTTCGCTTTCCTTATTTTGTCTATTTGTAGGCCTTCATTTCTCGCATTTAGGGAAGTCCTGAGTTTCTCAAAGACCTCCTCTCCTGAGGTGGTCTGGTCCACGGAGGTAACGACGACGGAGTGCATTTCTGCATCCCGACGATCCCTATCTCCGGGTCCAGCCACCACTGTTGCATACGTCCTTGCTTCCTTCCATTCTTCCCTATGTTTTGTCATTTCTTTAGTAAGCTTCTCCATCTCTTCCTTATTCTTTTCTAGCATTTTACTATGTTCTTCCAATTTCCTAATTAAATCTACTCCTTGTATGTCTTTTTCTTTCTCCATTCCTATATTTTCTTTCCGAATAGTTTGTGGGTCTGCATCCTTTTTTCCATTGTTTTCTTCCTTTCTTTTTTCCTCCTCAATTTCTTTTACGATCCTATACAATCTTTCCGTGGCCTCTATCACCTCTGATTTAATTTCTGTTTTTAGGTTTCTACTTGCGTTTATTTGCATTTTGATTCTCATTAAGCAGGCCTTGGCTTCGGCTGTCCTACTCACGTGACCGACTCCGACACGTGGCGGTGATGTTGCAGCCTGAGCCGCGGCCAAAACAGGGGCAGGGTCCGGGGTCGTCATCACTTTCCTTATCCCTTGCCTTGGTTTCGCTGGTCCAGCAGGGCCTGTATTCCCAGATCTTTCGATCTGGGACTCCAAGCTCCGCCGTGCCTGCGCAACCTTGGCTCCTCCTGTCTCTTTCGGGCTGGGTTTTTCAGGTGTTTTATTAATTGGTGTTTTTTCTTTTGCAGGTGTGCGGAACCCAAACATTTTGAAGGCTTTTAGGGGAAGGCGTCAACGTTGGTAAATATTCAAAAGGTAAGTAAATAAATTTTAAAATATATAAAAATATTTACCTACAAGTGTATAGGGCTTGTAGGTTGTCAATATGTCAATTATAGTGCTTCCACTTGGAGCACTGTTTGCTAAACTCTAGGCAATGGTTGTGAGAAAACAGCACGCTGTTTAGTGTTTTTAGTCTAATTATTTACAGGTTTTCTTAATTAATATATGTTGTTATATCTCGAGAGATATATCACTAACTTAGGCTAGTTTACACAAAAATTTCGTCTTAGCTATAATATTTGCAGAATTGAAGAATTTACAAGTAAAAAGTAAAAATAAAAAGTAAAAATTTTTTCGCCTAGATTTGACTATGCCATTCGATAGGTCTTCCGATGCTGAATCTAACAAGCCCAAACTCAGGTAGTCTATCACAAAAGACTACGAAGATAGAGCTGTTCAAAATTTTTCAATATGGCGTCTAGATTTGGGTTTTCGTCAATATCTTCAGTCACTGTAGCTCGATTTTACCCGAGTTTCGGCTCGTTTGACTCGTCGTGACCTCGCGGATGTGCCAGGTTTATCAATTTCAAAATTTTTTGGAAAAAAATTTTGGTTTCTTTTTAAGGTCCTATAACAAGGGCCTGGTCTTAACTATTATATCATCCAAAACCGCAGCTCTCTACGACCAATAGTTTCCAAGTTATTGAGGTTTGATCTTTTCCAAAATGGCGGCCAAGTTGTCTGGATTTTTCCAATTTCTTTGTTATTCGTCGTAGAGAACCCGTTCTTGGGCTCAAAATTCGTCAAATTGTCCACCCTATACTATTGCACCGCCAGAATAATTTTATGTTAATTAAATAAATAATAATCTGCAAAAATACATAAAAAATCGATTTTCTCAAAAACTACTATATATTAAAATTTGGAAAAAAGACTAAATTTATCCTTAATTTAAGCTCTATTTTTAACAATTTTAAAATCTACTAAAAGTCAATTTTGAAGGTAAGCACGTGTTTTTGAAATGTTGTTTTTTTGGCTATAATTCAAAATTGGCTTATCAAAAAAATCTAAAAATTTGGAATTATGTTCTATCTATGAATATCTTTCTGGCAAAATTTAAAAAAATGTGTGTTATCGATCTATTTTTCGAGAAATTTAAAGTTGAAAATTGAAAATTTTAAAATTTTTAACTATTTCGCTTACTGCGCTACTATTTCGCTTACTGCGCTAAAGTTGGACTTCTTTTTTCCAGTTTTCGGGTAGTTCCGTGGTCCTGGTGGTGTCAGCCTGCTGATCCGCGCCTCAGATGTTGTCGCCCGCAGCCGGAAGTCGGACCTCGTGGCCACGTGGTACTTGTTTTTTTGCTGTTATTTCCGCGAGCTCCAATCGGCTCGCGGAAAGAGGGGTGTCCTTAGATGCGCCTCTGTGGGGGCTACACAGCCGCACCAGAAAAACGGTATGTCGCCGATCTCGTTTCCGAGCGAATCGCAAAAAACTGGTTTTCTAACCTAAAAGGTTAGAACTTTTCATTCAAACTTTTTTGTGTCGCACTTCCGGGTCTTGTCACTTATCACACTTTATAGGGCGTCACTTTCCGCACACTTTGACGTATCTCACGTCGAAATCACTTCACTTTTTCCTATTTTTCGGATTTTTTCCGAACAGAGCTCCTTTAAAATGATGCTCTCTTGACCGCGGATCGAGTGCTAGAGGGGTTAGGTTAGGTTAGGTTAGGTTAGGTTAGGTTAGGTTAGGTTAGGTTAGGTTAGGTTAGGTTAGGTTAGGTTAGGTTAGGTTAGGTTAGGTTAGGTTAGGTTAGGTTAGGTTAGGTTAGGTTAGGTTAGGTTAGGTTAGGTTAGGTTAGGTTAGGTTAGGTTAGGTTAGGTTAGGTTAGGTTAGGTTAGGTTAGGTTAGGTTAGGTTAGGTTAGGTTAGGTTAGGTTAGGTTAGGTTAGGTTAGGTTAGGTTAGGTTAGGTTAGGTTAGGTTAGGTTAGGTTAGGTTAGGTTAGGTTAGGTTAGGTTAGGTTAGGTTAGGTTAGGTTAGGTTAGGTTAGGTTAGGTTAGGTTAGGTTAGGTTAGGTTAGGTTAGGTTAGGTTAGGTTAGGTTAGGTTAGGTTAGGTTAGGTTAGGTTAGGTTAGGTTAGGTTAGGTTAGGTTAGGTTAGGTTAGGTTAGGTTAGGTTAGGTTAGGTTAGGTTAGGTTAGGTTAGGTTAGGTTAGGTTAGGTTAGGTTAGGTTAGGTTAGGTTAGGTTAGGTTAGGTTAGGTTAGGTTAGGTTAGGTTAGGTTAGGTTAGGTTAGGTTAGGTTAGGTTAGGTTAGGTTAGGTTAGGTTAGGTTAGGTTAGGTTAGGTTAGGTTAGGTTAGGTTAGGTTAGGTTAGGTTAGGTTAGGTTAGGTTAGGTTAGGTTAGGTTAGGTTAGGTTAGGTTAGGTTAGGTTAGGTTAGGTTAGGTTAGGTTAGGTTAGGTTAGGTTAGGTTAGGTTAGGTTAGGTTAGGTTAGGTTAGGTTAGGTTAGGTTAGGTTAGGTTAGGTTAGGTTAGGTTAGGTTAGGTTAGGTTAGGTTAGGTTAGGTTAGGTTAGGTTAGGTTAGGTTAGGTTAGGTTAGGTTAGGTTAGGTTAGGTTAGGTTAGGTTAGGTTAGGTTAGGTTAGGTTAGGTTAGGTTAGGTTAGGTTAGGTTAGGTTAGGTTAGGTTAGGTTAGGTTAGGTTAGGTTAGGTTAGGTTAGGTTAGGTTAGGTTAGGTTAGGTTAGGTTAGGTTAGGTTAGGTTAGGTTAGGTTAGGTTAGGTTAGGTTAGGTTAGGTTAGGTTAGGTTAGGTTAGGTTAGGTTAGGTTAGGTTAGGTTAGGTTAGGTTAGGTTAGGTTAGGTTAGGTTAGGTTAGGTTAGGTTAGGTTAGGTTAGGTTAGGTTAGGTTAGGTTAGGTTAGGTTAGGTTAGGTTAGGTTAGGTTAGGTTAGGTTAGGTTAGGTTAGGTTAGGTTAGGTTAGGTTAGGTTAGGTTAGGTTAGGTTAGGTTAGGTTAGGTTAGGTTAGGTTAGGTTAGGTTAGGTTAGGTTAGGTTAGGTTAGGTTAGGTTAGGTTAGGTTAGGTTAGGTTAGGTTAGGTTAGGTTAGGTTAGGTTAGGTTAGGTTAGGTTAGGTTAGGTTAGGTTAGGTTAGGTTAGGTTAGGTTAGGTTAGGTTAGGTTAGGTTAGGTTAGGTTAGGTTAGGTTAGGTTAGGTTAGGTTAGGTTTTTTTTTTTTTTTTTTTTTTTTTTTATCTGCCTGTGTTCTGCTGTAGGGGTGTTGTATTTATGTCGCTGTAAAATGTGGTGATTGATAGTGGGGGGTGTGGGCCCGGCAGAGGGGTAAGGTCTCGCGATTTGATACGATGGCCCGCCCTCTGCCGGGGTAGTGTAGGTGTAGGGGGATCTTCCGGAGAGGCAGGACTTCCGCGTAGCAACCCTTCCGTCCGCCTCTCGTCGGCCCCCCTGGGTAAGTAAGGGAGTGTGCTGTGTGAGTAAGTGTGGTGAGATGTATGTGTGGTCGCTATAGGGATTGTCGTGGTTATTTTTATTAACTTAAAACTACATTTACAAGAAAAATATACGTTGAGTGATACATTGACAAGAAATAATTTGTTTGCAATAAAATGGTGTTAGTTACAAAAAGAATAAAATTTTTGGTGTAAAGAAGAGAATGAAATAAATTTGTATACAATAAGGTAAAAAATGAGTCGCTATTGATTAATTATTAGAATATAAAATTAAACGATCTTTTTCCGTTCCTATGACTAACAGTTATACAGTTAAAATCTTATGTCTAAAAGGGTTTACAATGCGTGACACCGTTTTCGGTATCCAAACCGACACGGGGATTGGCTGAGCATGATTGTTTTGTGGTTCCCAGGGGGAGAGGAGAGGACTAAGGGCCGTAGTCGATCCTTTGGCCAATCCTCTCCCTCATGGATTTGAGTCTCGGGCATGTTGGAGCTGTTGCTCTGTGGCCCGTGTCGAGTTTGGATCCGAACCTAGTGTTGTGGGCTTCGCAGTTTGCACATTTGGATTTGGTCTTGTCTTCCTTGGAGGGGCAGTCGGCGATGGTGTGTTGTGGTGAGGCGCAGTGTCCGCATGTTTGGCTGGTGGAGGAGCACTTGGCTTTCGTGTGCCCAAATTGCAGGCACCGGAAGCACTGGAGGAATGGGGAGAAGTCTTCAGCATGGACCCGCATGTAGTCCACGCAGACTCGCCCCATCTCCGTGATCCGGCGCCAGACACTCGGGCTTGCTTGAAGTACCGCGTTGTATAGCGCTGGGTTTCTATTATTGCGTTTAAAGCGCAGAAGGAGGTCGGCGTCGTTATTGATAAGTGGTTGCAGTTCAGGGTTTTGAGTCTTGATTATGGAGGGGAGTTCTTCCGCCGGAACGTCGCAGGTGACACCCTTCAAAATTATCAGCGGACTGAGCCGGCGGGCGGGTTCGGCGGTGACGCTTTCCGCCGTCCGCAGGCGATTGAGGGCGTCATCCCGCTGCTCTACGGTGTCGAACTCGACCCTCAGTTTGCCTTTGGATATGGTGGTAACCTTGGCAGGTGCGTATTTTGCTTCGCGGAATGAGATCGATTTTCTGAGTGCGGTGACAGCCTCCTCCTTGGTCTTGGTTGCGGTGGTGGGGGTAACGATGATGGCGGGTAGTGATTTCGGCGAAGTTGGTTGGGGAGTGTATTTGTTCGGGTTTGTGCTCTGAGGGGTACGGTTGCGAGAGGTGGATGTTGAGAGTGCAGAAGTGGTAGCAGAAGTGACAGCAGCATACGTGGTCTTGACTTGCTCCTTTTGTATGGCAATTAGCTCGTTCTTGATTGTGTTTACAGCAGAGAGGTGGTTGGCGAGTTCCTGTTTGACACAGCTGAGGATGTCTTCTTTAAGGTTGTTTACTGCAGTGGAGGGTGTTGTCTCTTTTTCCGGGCCGGATGGGTAGGTGATGTGGGGGTATTTCTGCTCGTCGTGAATTGCTTCAGAAAATTGTAGCAGTTGGTGGGCGATGCTTAAGATCATGTTCTTGCCCTCCTTTTTTACGCTCTTCGGTTTTACGGCTTCCATGAGTTGTAAACAGTATTGTTCCATCATGTCTCCAAGGAAGGCTTTGGTTACAGGGAATGCTGGGTATTCATCGCTGTGATTCACCAGCTTGATGAAATCAGGCGGGTAATCGTAATGTGCCTCCGCCATTGTTGCTCATGAGCGGTTTGAATGTTAAGATGAGGGGTTTATGTAGGGGGAGGGGGGGAATTTGGGAATTCTGCCGATGCCGATCGCTAGGCCTTCCCGAGCCGGTTCTAACGAGCCCAAACTCAGGGGGTCTAGGACCGGTAGCGGCGGAGATAGTATTTGGGGGGGTGAGGAAGGGAATATGGGGGGAATTCCGGGATTCCACCGGGGCCAATCGCTAGGCCTTCCCGAGCCGGTTCTAACGAACCCAAACTCGGGGGGTCTAGGACCGGTATCGGCGGAGATAGGATTTGGGGGGGTGGGGAAGGGAATGTGGGGGGAAATCCGGGATTCCGCCGGGGCCAATCGCTAGGCCTTCCCGAGCCGGTTCTAACGAACCCAAACTCAGGGGGTCTAGGACCAGGAACGACGGAGATAGGGTTAGCGGGGGTGAGGTAAGATTGCGGGGAGGGGGGGGGGGGGGGGAAGGTTTCGCGGGGTGACGTTTGGGAGGGGTTTGGTGAAAGGTGCAGCGGGGGGTAGGGGAGACTGAAACAGCTAAGTCCGGGAAAAAGTGGGCGGGGCCAAAGTAAAAAGGGGGTGGGACTTAACTTGGAGTGGGCGGGGCTAACACGGAAAAAGTGGGAGGAGCCAACAAAAGTGGGCGGGGTTTAGGGACAAAGTGGGCGGAGTTTAGTGTGAAAGGGGCGGAGTTTAACTTTAAGTGGGAGGAGTCTGTTTTGGCTGAGGGCCAATGAGAAGTGAGATAAATATAAGTGGGTTGTACGGCAATTACCAATAGAGTGATAGATAAATATTCATTGGTCTGAAATAAGTGACCAATGATCAAGTAAATAAATATAAGATTTTAGAAGTAAATTAAATATATATTATGAATAAAGATTTTAAAATTTTCACAACTTCCAGATTTTAAAGTTAAAATTGTGTAAGTTTATGAATAGAAGATTTAAAAAGGGTTTTAGATGAGTAGGAATGAAAAAGGAAAACCTCGCTCAATCAGCCGCTATTGCTCCGATCAGGTCGTGAGTGGTGTCGATGGAACCGGGAGGTTGCCCTCTACCAGATTATTCCATCAGACAGACTTCGAACCTGTATGCTGTTCAGATATGACCTTCTTCTGGTGATTTTAAAAATGACTTTTTTGTTTATGGGCGGATTTGGCTGGTTCTTGGTGTGCAGGCTGAGGGTCCCCAAAAAATGATTTGGGAACTGGTTCCAGGTCTCTAGGTCCGAAGGTCACGGAGTAATCACTTGGTTAAAGTACGGCTGAAAACTCACTATGTGTCCAGGTGGATTTCAGGCACTTCCTGATGTCCGATGGTGATGATCTTGGTGTCCAGGGATTCTTGGTGAAGTGGCGCAACTTCTGGTATATGAGCTGGCCCAGGATCTCAGCTCCTGAGAGCAGGAGAGCCCTCCGAAGTAGAAGTATGAATTTTGAGGGTGAAAGCACCGCTCAATGGAAGAATACGGCAGCTAGAACTGTACACTTTGGTGGACAATGTAGTCCTGGCTCGGGGCTACCACTGTGGGGTCCAGGATCAATTCTAGCTGGAAGGTTTGTGAAGTTATGGAAGAAAAACTGTCTTTAACTGTGTAAAACTGGGTGTGGCGCACTTCACTGTTCGATATCTTCAAAAGTACCCACGAGAAAATTCTGGAACTTTGCACAGGGAAGGGGGGGGATATACGGAGTCGAACTGCAGTCCAAAAACTATATGTAAAAGATCGTTTTACGGAGATATAGTCACTTGAGTCACTTGGAAAATTTTTCACAAAAAGTTTTTCTTTAATATCTTTGTCACTTATTATCCGATTTTAAAAATTCTTTTGGATACGCATAGAGGGTCACAGCGCGCACATTTTGGTGTATCACACTTGTTAGTTTTGCACATAAAACCTATTTTTCGGATTTTTTGAACGCGGAGCGGCTTAAAAGTGATGCGCGCGGTACGGCGTTCGCGCTGCGACTGGTTAGGTTAGGTTAGGTTAGGTTAGGTTAGGTTAGGTTAGGTTAGGTTAGGTTAGGTTAGGTTAGGTTAGGTTAGGTTAGGTTAGGTTAGGTTAGGTTAGGTTAGGTTAGGTTAGGTTAGGTTAGGTTAGGTTAGGTTAGGTTAGGTTAGGTTAGGTTAGGTTAGGTTAGGTTAGGTTAGGTTAGGTTAGGTTAGGTTAGGTTAGGTTAGGTTAGGTTAGGTTAGGTTAGGTTAGGTTAGGTTAGGTTAGGTTAGGTTAGGTTAGGTTAGGTTAGGTTAGGTTAGGTTAGGTTAGGTTAGGTTAGGTTAGGTTAGGTTAGGTTAGGTTAGGTTAGGTTAGGTTAGGTTAGGTTAGGTTAGGTTAGGTTAGGTTAGGTTAGGTTAGGTTAGGTTAGGTTAGGTTAGGTTAGGTTAGGTTAGGTTAGGTTAGGTTAGGTTAGGTTAGGTTAGGTTAGGTTAGGTTAGGTTAGGTTAGGTTAGGTTAGGTTAGGTTAGGTTAGGTTAGGTTAGGTTAGGTTAGGTTAGGTTAGGTTAGGTTAGGTTAGGTTAGGTTAGGTTAGGTTAGGTTAGGTTAGGTTAGGTTAGGTTAGGTTAGGTTAGGTTAGGTTAGGTTAGGTTAGGTTAGGTTAGGTTAGGTTAGGTTAGGTTAGGTTAGGTTAGGTTAGGTTAGGTTAGGTTAGGTTAGGTTAGGTTAGGTTAGGTTAGGTTAGGTTAGGTTAGGTTAGGTTAGGTTAGGTTAGGTTAGGTTAGGTTAGGTTAGGTTAGGTTAGGTTAGGTTAGGTTAGGTTAGGTTAGGTTAGGTTAGGTTAGGTTAGGTTAGGTTAGGTTAGGTTAGGTTAGGTTAGGTTAGGTTAGGTTAGGTTAGGTTAGGTTAGGTTAGGTTAGGTTAGGTTAGGTTAGGTTAGGTTAGGTTAGGTTAGGTTAGGTTAGGTTAGGTTAGGTTAGGTTAGGTTAGGTTAGGTTAGGTTAGGTTAGGTTAGGTTAGGTTAGGTTAGGTTAGGTTAGGTTAGGTTAGGTTAGGTTAGGTTAGGTTAGGTTAGGTTAGGTTAGGTTAGGTTAGGTTAGGTTAGGTTAGGTTAGGTTAGGTTAGGTTAGGTTAGGTTAGGTTAGGTTAGGTTAGGTTAGGTTAGGTTAGGTTAGGTTAGGTTAGGTTAGGTTAGGTTAGGTTAGGTTAGGTTAGGTTAGGTTAGGTTAGGTTAGGTTAGGTTAGGTTAGGTTAGGTTAGGTTAGGTTAGGTTAGGTTAGGTTAGGTTAGGTTAGGTTAGGTTAGGTTAGGTTAGGTTAGGTTAGGTTAGGTTAGGTTAGGTTAGGTTAGGTTAGGTTAGGTTAGGTTAGGTTAGGTTAGGTTAGGTTAGGTTAGGTTAGGTTAGGTTAGGTTAGGTTAGGTTAGGTTAGGTTAGGTTAGGTTAGGTTAGGTTAGGTTAGGTTAGGTTAGGTTAGGTTAGGTTAGGTTAGGTTAGGTTAGGTTAGGTTAGGTTAGGTTAGGTTAGGTTAGGTTAGGTTAGGTTAGGTTAGGTTAGGTTAGGTTAGGTTAGGTTAGGTTAGGTTAGGTTAGGTTAGGTTAGGTTAGGTTAGGTTAGGTTAGGTTAGGTTAGGTTAGGTTAGGTTAGGTTAGGTTAGGTTAGGTTAGGTTAGGTTAGGTTAGGTTAGGTTAGGTTAGGTTAGGTTAGGTTAGGTTAGGTTAGGTTAGGTTAGGTTAGGTTAGGTTAGGTTAGGTTAGGTTAGGTTAGGTTAGGTTAGGTTAGGTTAGGTTAGGTTAGGTTAGGTTAGGTTAGGTTAGGTTAGGTTAGGTTAGGTTAGGTTAGGTTAGGTTAGGTTAGGTTAGGTTAGGTTAGGTTAGGTTAGGTTAGGTTAGGTTAGGTTAGGTTAGGTTAGGTTAGGTTAGGTTAGGTTAGGTTAGGTTAGGTTAGGTTAGGTTAGGTTAGGTTAGGTTAGGTTAGGTTAGGTTAGGTTAGGTTAGGTTAGGTTAGGTTAGGTTAGGTTAGGTTAGGTTAGGTTAGGTTAGGTTAGGTTAGGTTAGGTTAGGTTAGGTTAGGTTAGGTTAGGTTAGGTTAGGTTAGGTTAGGTTAGGTTAGGTTAGGTTAGGTTAGGTTAGGTTAGGTTAGGTTAGGTTAGGTTAGGTTAGGTTAGGTTAGGTTAGGTTAGGTTAGGTTAGGTTAGGTTAGGTTAGGTTAGGTTAGGTTAGGTTAGGTTAGGTTAGGTTAGGTTAGGTTAGGTTAGGTTAGGTTAGGTTAGGTTAGGTTAGGTTAGGTTAGGTTAGGTTAGGTTAGGTTAGGTTAGGTTAGGTTAGGTTAGGTTAGGTTAGGTTAGGTTAGGTTAGGTTAGGTTAGGTTAGGTTAGGTTAGGTTAGGTTAGGTTAGGTTAGGTTAGGTTAGGTTAGGTTAGGTTAGGTTAGGTTAGGTTAGGTTAGGTTAGGTTAGGTTAGGTTAGGTTAGGTTAGGTTAGGTTAGGTTAGGTTAGGTTAGGTTAGGTTAGGTTAGGTTAGGTTAGGTTAGGTTAGGTTAGGTTAGGTTAGGTTAGGTTAGGTTAGGTTAGGTTAGGTTAGGTTAGGTTAGGTTAGGTTAGGTTAGGTTAGGTTAGGTTAGGTTAGGTTAGGTTAGGTTAGGTTAGGTTAGGTTAGGTTAGGTTAGGTTAGGTTAGGTTAGGTTAGGTTAGGTTAGGTTAGGTTAGGTTAGGTTAGGTTAGGTTAGGTTAGGTTAGGTTAGGTTAGGTTAGGTTAGGTTAGGTTAGGTTAGGTTAGGTTAGGTTAGGTTAGGTTAGGTTAGGTTAGGTTAGGTTAGGTTAGGTTAGGTTAGGTTAGGTTAGGTTAGGTTAGGTTAGGTTAGGTTAGGTTAGGTTAGGTTAGGTTAGGTTAGGTTAGGTTAGGTTAGGTTAGGTTAGGTTAGGTTAGGTTAGGTTAGGTTAGGTTAGGTTAGGTTAGGTTAGGTTAGGTTAGGTTAGGTTAGGTTAGGTTAGGTTAGGTTAGGTTAGGTTAGGTTAGGTTAGGTTAGGTTAGGTTAGGTTAGGTTAGGTTAGGTTAGGTTAGGTTAGGTTAGGTTAGGTTAGGTTAGGTTAGGTTAGGTTAGGTTAGGTTAGGTTAGGTTAGGTTAGGTTAGGTTAGGTTAGGTTAGGTTAGGTTAGGTTAGGTTAGGTTAGGTTAGGTTAGGTTAGGTTAGGTTAGGTTAGGTTAGGTTAGGTTAGGTTAGGTTAGGTTAGGTTAGGTTAGGTTAGGTTAGGTTAGGTTAGGTTAGGTTAGGTTAGGTTAGGTTAGGTTAGGTTAGGTTAGGTTAGGTTAGGTTAGGTTAGGTTAGGTTAGGTTAGGTTAGGTTAGGTTAGGTTAGGTTAGGTTAGGTTAGGTTAGGTTAGGTTAGGTTAGGTTAGGTTAGGTTAGGTTAGGTTAGGTTAGGTTAGGTTAGGTTAGGTTAGGTTAGGTTAGGTTAGGTTAGGTTAGGTTAGGTTAGGTTAGGTTAGGTTAGGTTAGGTTAGGTTAGGTTAGGTTAGGTTAGGTTAGGTTAGGTTAGGTTAGGTTAGGTTAGGTTAGGTTAGGTTAGGTTAGGTTAGGTTAGGTTAGGTTAGGTTAGGTTAGGTTAGGTTAGGTTAGGTTAGGTTAGGTTAGGTTAGGTTAGGTTAGGTTAGGTTAGGTTAGGTTAGGTTAGGTTAGGTTAGGTTAGGTTAGGTTAGGTTAGGTTAGGTTAGGTTAGGTTAGGTTAGGTTAGGTTAGGTTAGGTTAGGTTAGGTTAGGTTAGGTTAGGTTAGGTTAGGTTAGGTTAGGTTAGGTTAGGTTAGGTTAGGTTAGGTTAGGTTAGGTTAGGTTAGGTTAGGTTAGGTTAGGTTAGGTTAGGTTAGGTTAGGTTAGGTTAGGTTAGGTTAGGTTAGGTTAGGTTAGGTTAGGTTAGGTTAGGTTAGGTTAGGTTAGGTTAGGTTAGGTTAGGTTAGGTTAGGTTAGGTTAGGTTAGGTTAGGTTAGGTTAGGTTAGGTTAGGTTAGGTTAGGTTAGGTTAGGTTAGGTTAGGTTAGGTTAGGTTAGGTTAGGTTAGGTTAGGTTAGGTTAGGTTAGGTTAGGTTAGGTTAGGTTAGGTTAGGTTAGGTTAGGTTAGGTTAGGTTAGGTTAGGTTAGGTTAGGTTAGGTTAGGTTAGGTTAGGTTAGGTTAGGTTAGGTTAGGTTAGGTTAGGTTAGGTTAGGTTAGGTTAGGTTAGGTTAGGTTAGGTTAGGTTAGGTTAGGTTAGGTTAGGTTAGGTTAGGTTAGGTTAGGTTAGGTTAGGTTAGGTTAGGTTAGGTTAGGTTAGGTTAGGTTAGGTTAGGTTAGGTTAGGTTAGGTTAGGTTAGGTTAGGTTAGGTTAGGTTAGGTTAGGTTAGGTTAGGTTAGGTTAGGTTAGGTTAGGTTAGGTTAGGTTAGGTTAGGTTAGGTTAGGTTAGGTTAGGTTAGGTTAGGTTAGGTTAGGTTAGGTTAGGTTAGGTTAGGTTAGGTTAGGTTAGGTTAGGTTAGGTTAGGTTAGGTTAGGTTAGGTTAGGTTAGGTTAGGTTAGGTTAGGTTAGGTTAGGTTAGGTTAGGTTAGGTTAGGTTAGGTTAGGTTAGGTTAGGTTAGGTTAGGTTAGGTTAGGTTAGGTTAGGTTAGGTTAGGTTAGGTTAGGTTAGGTTAGGTTAGGTTAGGTTAGGTTAGGTTAGGTTAGGTTAGGTTAGGTTAGGTTAGGTTAGGTTAGGTTAGGTTAGGTTAGGTTAGGTTAGGTTAGGTTAGGTTAGGTTAGGTTAGGTTAGGTTAGGTTAGGTTAGGTTAGGTTAGGTTAGGTTAGGTTAGGTTAGGTTAGGTTAGGTTAGGTTAGGTTAGGTTAGGTTAGGTTAGGTTAGGTTAGGTTAGGTTAGGTTAGGTTAGGTTAGGTTAGGTTAGGTTAGGTTAGGTTAGGTTAGGTTAGGTTAGGTTAGGTTAGGTTAGGTTAGGTTAGGTTAGGTTAGGTTAGGTTAGGTTAGGTTAGGTTAGGTTAGGTTAGGTTAGGTTAGGTTAGGTTAGGTTAGGTTAGGTTAGGTTAGGTTAGGTTAGGTTAGGTTAGGTTAGGTTAGGTTAGGTTAGGTTAGGTTAGGTTAGGTTAGGTTAGGTTAGGTTAGGTTAGGTTAGGTTAGGTTAGGTTAGGTTAGGTTAGGTTAGGTTAGGTTAGGTTAGGTTAGGTTAGGTTAGGTTAGGTTAGGTTAGGTTAGGTTAGGTTAGGTTAGGTTAGGTTAGGTTAGGTTAGGTTAGGTTAGGTTAGGTTAGGTTAGGTTAGGTTAGGTTAGGTTAGGTTAGGTTAGGTTAGGTTAGGTTAGGTTAGGTTAGGTTAGGTTAGGTTAGGTTAGGTTAGGTTAGGTTAGGTTAGGTTAGGTTAGGTTAGGTTAGGTTAGGTTAGGTTAGGTTAGGTTAGGTTAGGTTAGGTTAGGTTAGGTTAGGTTAGGTTAGGTTAGGTTAGGTTAGGTTAGGTTAGGTTAGGTTAGGTTAGGTTAGGTTAGGTTAGGTTAGGTTAGGTTAGGTTAGGTTAGGTTAGGTTAGGTTAGGTTAGGTTAGGTTAGGTTAGGTTAGGTTAGGTTAGGTTAGGTTAGGTTAGGTTAGGTTAGGTTAGGTTAGGTTAGGTTAGGTTAGGTTAGGTTAGGTTAGGTTAGGTTAGGTTAGGTTAGGTTAGGTTAGGTTAGGTTAGGTTAGGTTAGGTTAGGTTAGGTTAGGTTAGGTTAGGTTAGGTTAGGTTAGGTTAGGTTAGGTTAGGTTAGGTTAGGTTAGGTTAGGTTAGGTTAGGTTAGGTTAGGTTAGGTTAGGTTAGGTTAGGTTAGGTTAGGTTAGGTTAGGTTAGGTTAGGTTAGGTTAGGTTAGGTTAGGTTAGGTTAGGTTAGGTTAGGTTAGGTTAGGTTAGGTTAGGTTAGGTTAGGTTAGGTTAGGTTAGGTTAGGTTAGGTTAGGTTAGGTTAGGTTAGGTTAGGTTAGGTTAGGTTAGGTTAGGTTAGGTTAGGTTAGGTTAGGTTAGGTTAGGTTAGGTTAGGTTAGGTTAGGTTAGGTTAGGTTAGGTTAGGTTAGGTTAGGTTAGGTTAGGTTAGGTTAGGTTAGGTTAGGTTAGGTTAGGTTAGGTTAGGTTAGGTTAGGTTAGGTTAGGTTAGGTTAGGTTAGGTTAGGTTAGGTTAGGTTAGGTTAGGTTAGGTTAGGTTAGGTTAGGTTAGGTTAGGTTAGGTTAGGTTAGGTTAGGTTAGGTTAGGTTAGGTTAGGTTAGGTTAGGTTAGGTTAGGTTAGGTTAGGTTAGGTTAGGTTAGGTTAGGTTAGGTTAGGTTAGGTTAGGTTAGGTTAGGTTAGGTTAGGTTAGGTTAGGTTAGGTTAGGTTAGGTTAGGTTAGGTTAGGTTAGGTTAGGTTAGGTTAGGTTAGGTTAGGTTAGGTTAGGTTAGGTTAGGTTAGGTTAGGTTAGGTTAGGTTAGGTTAGGTTAGGTTAGGTTAGGTTAGGTTAGGTTAGGTTAGGTTAGGTTAGGTTAGGTTAGGTTAGGTTAGGTTAGGTTAGGTTAGGTTAGGTTAGGTTAGGTTAGGTTAGGTTAGGTTAGGTTAGGTTAGGTTAGGTTAGGTTAGGTTAGGTTAGGTTAGGTTAGGTTAGGTTAGGTTAGGTTAGGTTAGGTTAGGTTAGGTTAGGTTAGGTTAGGTTAGGTTAGGTTAGGTTAGGTTAGGTTAGGTTAGGTTAGGTTAGGTTAGGTTAGGTTAGGTTAGGTTAGGTTAGGTTAGGTTAGGTTAGGTTAGGTTAGGTTAGGTTAGGTTAGGTTAGGTTAGGTTAGGTTAGGTTAGGTTAGGTTAGGTTAGGTTAGGTTAGGTTAGGTTAGGTTAGGTTAGGTTAGGTTAGGTTAGGTTAGGTTAGGTTAGGTTAGGTTAGGTTAGGTTAGGTTAGGTTAGGTTAGGTTAGGTTAGGTTAGGTTAGGTTAGGTTAGGTTAGGTTAGGTTAGGTTAGGTTAGGTTAGGTTAGGTTAGGTTAGGTTAGGTTAGGTTAGGTTAGGTTAGGTTAGGTTAGGTTAGGTTAGGTTAGGTTAGGTTAGGTTAGGTTAGGTTAGGTTAGGTTAGGTTAGGTTAGGTTAGGTTAGGTTAGGTTAGGTTAGGTTAGGTTAGGTTAGGTTAGGTTAGGTTAGGTTAGGTTAGGTTAGGTTAGGTTAGGTTAGGTTAGGTTAGGTTAGGTTAGGTTAGGTTAGGTTAGGTTAGGTTAGGTTAGGTTAGGTTAGGTTAGGTTAGGTTAGGTTAGGTTAGGTTAGGTTAGGTTAGGTTAGGTTAGGTTAGGTTAGGTTAGGTTAGGTTAGGTTAGGTTAGGTTAGGTTAGGTTAGGTTAGGTTAGGTTAGGTTAGGTTAGGTTAGGTTAGGTTAGGTTAGGTTAGGTTAGGTTAGGTTAGGTTAGGTTAGGTTAGGTTAGGTTAGGTTAGGTTAGGTTAGGTTAGGTTAGGTTAGGTTAGGTTAGGTTAGGTTAGGTTAGGTTAGGTTAGGTTAGGTTAGGTTAGGTTAGGTTAGGTTAGGTTAGGTTAGGTTAGGTTAGGTTAGGTTAGGTTAGGTTAGGTTAGGTTAGGTTAGGTTAGGTTAGGTTAGGTTAGGTTAGGTTAGGTTAGGTTAGGTTAGGTTAGGTTAGGTTAGGTTAG
>OX457096.1:16894379-16904495 GCA_949752805.1 Deilephila elpenor | reverse complement strand
TAACCTAACCTAACCTAACCTAACCTAACCTAACCTAACCTAACCTAACCTAACCTAACCTAACCTAACCTAACCTAACCTAACCTAACCTAACCTAACCTAACCTAACCTAACCTAACCTAACCTAACCTAACCTAACCTAACCTAACCTAACCTAACCTAACCTAACCTAACCTAACCTAACCTAACCTAACCTAACCTAACCTAACCTAACCTAACCTAACCTAACCTAACCTAACCTAACCTAACCTAACCTAACCTAACCTAACCTAACCTAACCTAACCTAACCTAACCTAACCTAACCTAACCTAACCTAACCTAACCTAACCTAACCTAACCTAACCTAACCTAACCTAACCTAACCTAACCTAACCTAACCTAACCTAACCTAACCTAACCTAACCTAACCTAACCTAACCTAACCTAACCTAACCTAACCTAACCTAACCTAACCTAACCTAACCTAACCTAACCTAACCTAACCTAACCTAACCTAACCTAACCTAACCTAACCTAACCTAACCTAACCTAACCTAACCTAACCTAACCTAACCTAACCTAACCTAACCTAACCTAACCTAACCTAACCTAACCTAACCTAACCTAACCTAACCTAACCTAACCTAACCTAACCTAACCTAACCTAACCTAACCTAACCTAACCTAACCTAACCTAACCTAACCTAACCTAACCTAACCTAACCTAACCTAACCTAACCTAACCTAACCTAACCTAACCTAACCTAACCTAACCTAACCTAACCTAACCTAACCTAACCTAACCTAACCTAACCTAACCTAACCTAACCTAACCTAACCTAACCTAACCTAACCTAACCTAACCTAACCTAACCTAACCTAACCTAACCTAACCTAACCTAACCTAACCTAACCTAACCTAACCTAACCTAACCTAACCTAACCTAACCTAACCTAACCTAACCTAACCTAACCTAACCTAACCTAACCTAACCTAACCTAACCTAACCTAACCTAACCTAACCTAACCTAACCTAACCTAACCTAACCTAACCTAACCTAACCTAACCTAACCTAACCTAACCTAACCTAACCTAACCTAACCTAACCTAACCTAACCTAACCTAACCTAACCTAACCTAACCTAACCTAACCTAACCTAACCTAACCTAACCTAACCTAACCTAACCTAACCTAACCTAACCTAACCTAACCTAACCTAACCTAACCTAACCTAACCTAACCTAACCTAACCTAACCTAACCTAACCTAACCTAACCTAACCTAACCTAACCTAACCTAACCTAACCTAACCTAACCTAACCTAACCTAACCTAACCTAACCTAACCTAACCTAACCTAACCTAACCTAACCTAACCTAACCTAACCTAACCTAACCTAACCTAACCTAACCTAACCTAACCTAACCTAACCTAACCTAACCTAACCTAACCTAACCTAACCTAACCTAACCTAACCTAACCTAACCTAACCTAACCTAACCTAACCTAACCTAACCTAACCTAACCTAACCTAACCTAACCTAACCTAACCTAACCTAACCTAACCTAACCTAACCTAACCTAACCTAACCTAACCTAACCTAACCTAACCTAACCTAACCTAACCTAACCTAACCTAACCTAACCTAACCTAACCTAACCTAACCTAACCTAACCTAACCTAACCTAACCTAACCTAACCTAACCTAACCTAACCTAACCTAACCTAACCTAACCTAACCTAACCTAACCTAACCTAACCTAACCTAACCTAACCTAACCTAACCTAACCTAACCTAACCTAACCTAACCTAACCTAACCTAACCTAACCTAACCTAACCTAACCTAACCTAACCTAACCTAACCTAACCTAACCTAACCTAACCTAACCTAACCTAACCTAACCTAACCTAACCTAACCTAACCTAACCTAACCTAACCTAACCTAACCTAACCTAACCTAACCTAACCTAACCTAACCTAACCTAACCTAACCTAACCTAACCTAACCTAACCTAACCTAACCTAACCTAACCTAACCTAACCTAACCTAACCTAACCTAACCTAACCTAACCTAACCTAACCTAACCTAACCTAACCTAACCTAACCTAACCTAACCTAACCTAACCTAACCTAACCTAACCTAACCTAACCTAACCTAACCTAACCTAACCTAACCTAACCTAACCTAACCTAACCTAACCTAACCTAACCTAACCTAACCTAACCTAACCTAACCTAACCTAACCTAACCTAACCTAACCTAACCTAACCTAACCTAACCTAACCTAACCTAACCTAACCTAACCTAACCTAACCTAACCTAACCTAACCTAACCTAACCTAACCTAACCTAACCTAACCTAACCTAACCTAACCTAACCTAACCTAACCTAACCTAACCTAACCTAACCTAACCTAACCTAACCTAACCTAACCTAACCTAACCTAACCTAACCTAACCTAACCTAACCTAACCTAACCTAACCTAACCTAACCTAACCTAACCTAACCTAACCTAACCTAACCTAACCTAACCTAACCTAACCTAACCTAACCTAACCTAACCTAACCTAACCTAACCTAACCTAACCTAACCTAACCTAACCTAACCTAACCTAACCTAACCTAACCTAACCTAACCTAACCTAACCTAACCTAACCTAACCTAACCTAACCTAACCTAACCTAACCTAACCTAACCTAACCTAACCTAACCTAACCTAACCTAACCTAACCTAACCTAACCTAACCTAACCTAACCTAACCTAACCTAACCTAACCTAACCTAACCTAACCTAACCTAACCTAACCTAACCTAACCTAACCTAACCTAACCTAACCTAACCTAACCTAACCTAACCTAACCTAACCTAACCTAACCTAACCTAACCTAACCTAACCTAACCTAACCTAACCTAACCTAACCTAACCTAACCTAACCTAACCTAACCTAACCTAACCTAACCTAACCTAACCTAACCTAACCTAACCTAACCTAACCTAACCTAACCTAACCTAACCTAACCTAACCTAACCTAACCTAACCTAACCTAACCTAACCTAACCTAACCTAACCTAACCTAACCTAACCTAACCTAACCTAACCTAACCTAACCTAACCTAACCTAACCTAACCTAACCTAACCTAACCTAACCTAACCTAACCTAACCTAACCTAACCTAACCTAACCTAACCTAACCTAACCTAACCTAACCTAACCTAACCTAACCTAACCTAACCTAACCTAACCTAACCTAACCTAACCTAACCTAACCTAACCTAACCTAACCTAACCTAACCTAACCTAACCTAACCTAACCTAACCTAACCTAACCTAACCTAACCTAACCTAACCTAACCTAACCTAACCTAACCTAACCTAACCTAACCTAACCTAACCTAACCTAACCTAACCTAACCTAACCTAACCTAACCTAACCTAACCTAACCTAACCTAACCTAACCTAACCTAACCTAACCTAACCTAACCTAACCTAACCTAACCTAACCTAACCTAACCTAACCTAACCTAACCTAACCTAACCTAACCTAACCTAACCTAACCTAACCTAACCTAACCTAACCTAACCTAACCTAACCTAACCTAACCTAACCTAACCTAACCTAACCTAACCTAACCTAACCTAACCTAACCTAACCTAACCTAACCTAACCTAACCTAACCTAACCTAACCTAACCTAACCTAACCTAACCTAACCTAACCTAACCTAACCTAACCTAACCTAACCTAACCTAACCTAACCTAACCTAACCTAACCTAACCTAACCTAACCTAACCTAACCTAACCTAACCTAACCTAACCTAACCTAACCTAACCTAACCTAACCTAACCTAACCTAACCTAACCTAACCTAACCTAACCTAACCTAACCTAACCTAACCTAACCTAACCTAACCTAACCTAACCTAACCTAACCTAACCTAACCTAACCTAACCTAACCTAACCTAACCTAACCTAACCTAACCTAACCTAACCTAACCTAACCTAACCTAACCTAACCTAACCTAACCTAACCTAACCTAACCTAACCTAACCTAACCTAACCTAACCTAACCTAACCTAACCTAACCTAACCTAACCTAACCTAACCTAACCTAACCTAACCTAACCTAACCTAACCTAACCTAACCTAACCTAACCTAACCTAACCTAACCTAACCTAACCTAACCTAACCTAACCTAACCTAACCTAACCTAACCTAACCTAACCTAACCTAACCTAACCTAACCTAACCTAACCTAACCTAACCTAACCTAACCTAACCTAACCTAACCTAACCTAACCTAACCTAACCTAACCTAACCTAACCTAACCTAACCTAACCTAACCTAACCTAACCTAACCTAACCTAACCTAACCTAACCTAACCTAACCTAACCTAACCTAACCTAACCTAACCTAACCTAACCTAACCTAACCTAACCTAACCTAACCTAACCTAACCTAACCTAACCTAACCGTCAAGACCACGTATGCTGCTGTCACTTCTGCCACCACTTCTGCACTCTCAACATCCACCTCTCGCAACCGCACCTCTCAGAGCACAAACCTGAACAAATACACTCCTCAACCAACTTCGCCGAAATCACTACCCGCCATCATCGTTACCCCCACCACCGCAACCAAGACCAAGGAGGAGGCTGTCACCGCACTCAGAAAATCGATCTCATTTCGTGAAGCAAAATACGCACCTGCCAGGGTTACTACCATATCGAAAGGCAAACTGAGGGTCGAGTTCGACACCGTAGAGCAGCGGGACGACGCCCTCAATCGCCTGCGGACGGCGGAAAGCGTCACCGCTGAACCCGCCCGCCGGCTCAGTCCGCTGATAATTTTGAAGGGCGTCACCTGCGACGTTCCGGCGGAAGAACTCCCCTCCATAATCAAGTCTCAAAACCCCGAATTGCAACCACTCATTAACAGCGACACCGACCTCCTCCTGCGTTTTAAGCGCAACAACCGAAACCCAGCGCTCTACAACGCGGTGCTTCAAGCGAGCCCGAGTGTATGGCGCCGGATCACGGAGATGGGGCGAGTCTGCGTGGACTACATGCGGGTCCATGCTGCAGACTTCTCCCCGTTCCTTCAGTGTTTCCGGTGCCTGCAATTTGGGCACACGAAAGCCAAGTGCTCCGCCACCAGCCAAGCCTGCGGACACTGCGCCTCACCACTGCACACCGTCGCCGACTGCCCCTCCAAGGAAGACAAGACCAAATCCAAATGCGCTAACTGTGAAGCTCACAACAATAGATTTGGATCCAAACTCGACACGGGCCACAGAGCAACATCTCCCACATGCCCGAGACTCATATCCATGAGGGAGAGGATCGGTCAAAGGATCGACTATGGTCCTTAGCCATCTCCCATCTCCTCTCTCCTCCGCAACCATGAGCCAATTCTCTACCAGTCAAACCCGCGTCGGTTTTGGAATCCGAAAATCTTGGATCATACTGTACATATTTAAACCCAAATTTTCTTATTCTTGTATAATTGTTAGACTAAGGAAAATTAGTACCATAAACAAGTAAAAGATCGTTATATTTTTACAATTTTATATTCTCTTAACAATTAATCTTAAGTGACTCATTTCATTGTATATCTCTTTTTATTTTACATCAAAACTTTTTATTTGTAATTAACACCTATTTGCTGTAAACATTTTAACTCTTTTTAGTGTACCACAAACAAAACTATGTAACCCTAGATATAAGTAATAAAGTTATACCAAGACAATCCCCCTAGCGACCACACATCTATCTCACCACACTGACTCACACAGCACACTCCCTTACTTACCCAGGGGGGCCGACGAGGGGCGGACGGAAGGGTTGCTACGCGGAAGTCCTGCCTCTCCGGAAGATCCCCCTACACCTACACTACCCCGGCAGAGGGCGGGCCATCGTATCAAATCGCGAGACCTTACCCCTCTGCCGGGACCACACCCCCCACTATCAAACACCACACTCGACAGCGACATAATACAACACCCCTACAGCAGAACACAGGCAGATAAAAAAAAAAAAAAAAAAAAAAAAAAAAAAAAAAAAAAAAAAAAAAAAACCTAACCTAACCTAACCTAACCTAACCTAACCTAACCTAACCTAACCTAACCTAACCTAACCTAACCTAACCTAACCTAACCTAACCTAACCTAACCTAACCTAACCTAACCTAACCTAACCTAACCTAACCATCGTTTACGCGACGCTCCTGCGCCGAAAATTGACAAAGTTACGTCAAAAATCGCGAAAAGTGGTTCAAATTGTGCTTATATAGATGTATTATACATCAAAATGTGCGCGCTGAGACGCTCTAACCCCTAGTGAAAACCCGGAAGTGATCGGACCTTTCAGTGGAAAGTTATTTAGGAAAAACTGGAACTTCGAAAATTCTCGGAACATAAAAGTGCGTGCGCCGTCACAGAACGATCTGTGACCCCCACTTTTTCAACTGCAGTTCGTCGCGGGAGGTCCTTCCGCAGTGTTCCTGAAAGATCCAGATTTTTCCCGGCTAAAATGACTGAATTACAGACAGTTTTACAGTGAAAAACGCACCCAAAACAGTGAAAGTGACACTTTTTAGGTCTTAACTTAGGATTAAGATCTGTGACCTATAGTTTTTAGTGTTTCCCCGTGTGCGCCCACCCCTCTGCTATCATCTCGCCGAATTCCAGATTTTTCTGGCTAGATTTGGCTGAGATATAGCACTTTCCAAAGTGACTAAAAACTTATCAATGACAGTGACATTACAGTGACTATATCTTTAGCGTATTTAGTGATCTAGATTAGCTTTTAGTGTTCTTGGTTGTGGATAGACCTTCTGTAGGTCCTCACCAAGTTTCATTATTATTAGGATACGGGAAACATATGTAAATAAGACTTTTCCCCTTGCGCCTTTATAACTTTTATACCTGTGTAAAATAGTGATAGTGACATTTTCACACTTAATATCTTTAGTATTTAGGAGTACTTGTTAGTTTAATTTGTGTCATTGTGTGCCTACAGACCTACTCTAAGTGTGTACCAAGACCAGACATCCTAGTGCTTACGCTAGTGCATCAAATAGCCTGAATTCCTGGGCGCAATTGCGTCATAATATCCACGCTCTCGGTTCCCACGGCCCCAGGCGACGCCTGCGGTGCGGGAGAGGCGAGGGAGCGGTGCCGACCGGACGCGGCCGCGACAGGTTTATGGCCCCTTGCGCTCGGCGATAAGGATTTCTTCGCGTCTAACATTCTATTGTGACTCTTATTGTTGAACATTTTATACTTACTTAAGAACTAATATTGTGTGAACCGGCGTGTAACTTGGGACTATTTTAACTTTCAATACGTGTGCCTCTGTGCACACTTTTAGTGATTTTTAATTTCTGCGTTATAAAACTATTGACGTATGCTCAGTGGTTAGAACGCTGACTCCTTGTGGACCCGGGTTCGTATGAACCGGGACAGTGCACCGAGTCACCATGACCCAACCGACGGACGACTCCCGGTCGCTCATCGGGAAGGATGAGATCGACCCCACTGACATCTTCTCCTTCTCCAATGCGTTATCAAAACTGGCAGACATCATTGACGCCGCCATCTCCGATGGCAAAAGTGTGACAGCGCCCAATAAGAAAATGGTCCGGCGTGCAGCGGACGACGTCCGCATGCTCGCCAACACCCTGCTGTGCTGCGGGTTCGTACCTCACGGAGGAGCCGGCCCTGCACCCACCGCCAAAGAAGATACGAACAAGCTCAAGGATGAGATAATGTCCTGCGTCCGCGAGGAAATGGCTAAACACCTCGCGGCCGTCTCTTCCCTCAAAGAAGACTTGTTGCAACAGCAACAAAAACATCAACAACAAGCCAAAACAACCTTCGCGTCAGTTGCTGCGGCCGCGGTTAGCCGCGCTGTCAGCAAACCCGCACCTGCGCAACAAACATCCCGAACTACACCGCCGACATCTCGCCCTGCGATTATTGTAACCCCGAAGGAAAACGTGAAAACCAAACAAGAGGCTGTCACCGCTTTTAAGACCAGCATTTCTTTTCGCGACACTAACTACGCACCTGCAAAGGTGCAAACGCTGTCCAACAACAAGCTGCGTGTGGAGTTCGATTCCGCGGAGCAACGTGACGACGCCCTTAAGCGCTTGAAGACGGCTCAACACGTTAGTGCTGAGCCCGCTCGCCGCCTACAACCGATGATCATCCTTAAGGGCGTCTCAAGCGATGTTCCCGCGGAGGAACTCGCCGCTATTATTCGCGCACAAAACCCGGAGATTGGCGCGCTGATTGCGTGCGACGCAGACCTAAGCCTGCGGTTCAAGCGAACAAACAGAAACCCTAATCTATACAATGCTGTGTTTCTTGCGTGCCCGAATGTCTGGCAGCGGGTCACGGAGGCGGGGCGACTCTGTGTGGACCACCAGCGGGTCCACGCGGAGGACTTTTCCCCGTTCTTACAGTGCTTCCGCTGTCTACAATTCGGGCACACTAAAGCAAAATGCACAGCCACCAACTCATCCTGTGCACACTGCGCGGATCACAAACACACAGCTGACAGCTGCCCGATAAGGGAGAAACAAGGGAAACCTACATGTGTTAACTGCGTTAACCACAACATCCGTTTCGGCTCCAAACTAGACACAGGGCATAAGGCTACAGCGCCTAGTTGCCCGCGGCTTAAGTCTATGAGAGAGAGAATCGGCCAACGAGTCGACTATGGGCAATAGACTATAGTACCACTCTCATAACCCGCTGCCTAATCTTACGCGACCTGTGTCGGTTCTGTAGTTGAAACGGCACACCTTACACACATTATAACTCATACATAACTCAACATTCATTAATACAAAGCAAGCACTACTCACACACGCCATTCTCACACACATACATTACACATTCGCCTGAGCGCGGCTTGGGTGCGCGGCGGCCGCGGCCAGTGCCCTGGGCGCGGTACCGGTTCGATGCCCGAGCCATCCCTACGGCGATGTTGAACTCCACTCGCAACTTGTTATTAACACTGAAATGAATCACTAATTATTAAATCACAAGACATAACAATTCTTCAAAATTTTAACTAATTATAATTTATACAAACCTTTGCACTTTATACACCTAGGATTAGTGATTTATTGTATTTCATATGTGTGTCTTTATAAGTATCATAATTGTTTATTGTTTACCACTTTCATGAATTATCTGCCTATGTTTCCACCGACTCAACTTATGATTATCACTTGCTACGATTAACCTTTGTTGATTTGTTTGTACTGATTATTTGTCTGCCTATATTACTTATTTTGCATAATTACTATTTTACTCATTTTGTATACCATAATAATCGTCTAGTATCACGCCTTCTGTAAATATTTATCAGCATTTAAATCCGTTGTACTATGCATTATCTCTTATATGAGATAACAGGTCTGGCGCCTGACGATAAACTATTAGCAACCCGCACTTCATGCGGGCAACTATAGTTGCGTCGGAGGGCCCTACGACTTACAACGGAGCGCGAGCGCCTGATGAACGATAGCAGCTCATTGCAGTGTAGCGATAGTGCTCGTCAGGGGCCGCGTATGCATTTAATTATTGTTAAAGTAATAACATTCTCTTTAGTATTTGAACTTTTACCACTTATTAATAACTTCTCAATTATCAGCGCAAACTTCGCCCACCTAATTCTTGTTTCGTTTTATATTTGAAACACTGTATATCACTAGTTAATATAGATTAATTGTAGACTATCATTGCCATATATATATCACACTTACTATTAATCATGCATTACATCTTTGTGATAACGACAACTTACCATTTCTTTCAATCATTTACATTCTGTATTCATCTTGAAATTTTAAATCACATTGCTTGCATACCTCATTAGACCCGCGCCACCGCCACGCCAACCCGTCCCCCGACCCCCCCTAGCGCGCACTCGCCGCCTTGGGGCTCCTTTCACGCCGGGCGATAATCACTGCGGCCAGCTTACAAGCTATTTTGTGCCTTATTCTAATAAACTTTCGTTCTAAATTCGGTTGCGCGGCACTTAACTGGATATGCATTTAATATTTTAACACTTGTTTATCTTGTTTTCCTATGTATAATATCA
>OX457096.1:16866879-16889379 GCA_949752805.1 Deilephila elpenor | reverse complement strand
CCTAACCTAACCTAACCTAACCTAACCTAACCTAACCTAACCTAACCTAACCTAACCTAACCTAACCTAACCTAACCTAACCTAACCTAACCTAACCTAACCTAACCTAACCTAACCTAACCTAACCTAACCTAACCTAACCTAACCTAACCTAACCTAACCTAACCTAACCTAACCTAACCTAACCTAACCTAACCTAACCTAACCTAACCTAACCTAACCTAACCTAACCTAACCTAACCTAACCTAACCTAACCTAACCTAACCTAACCTAACCTAACCTAACCTAACCTAACCTAACCTAACCTAACCTAACCTAACCTAACCTAACCTAACCTAACCTAACCTAACCTAACCTAACCTAACCTAACCTAACCTAACCTAACCTAACCTAACCTAACCTAACCTAACCTAACCTAACCTAACCTAACCTAACCTAACCTAACCTAACCTAACCTAACCTAACCTAACCTAACCTAACCTAACCTAACCTAACCTAACCTAACCTAACCTAACCTAACCTAACCTAACCTAACCTAACCTAACCTAACCTAACCTAACCTAACCTAACCTAACCTAACCTAACCTAACCTAACCTAACCTAACCTAACCTAACCTAACCTAACCTAACCTAACCTAACCTAACCTAACCTAACCTAACCTAACCTAACCTAACCTAACCTAACCTAACCTAACCTAACCTAACCTAACCTAACCTAACCTAACCTAACCTAACCTAACCTAACCTAACCTAACCTAACCTAACCTAACCTAACCTAACCTAACCTAACCTAACCTAACCTAACCTAACCTAACCTAACCTAACCTAACCTAACCTAACCTAACCTAACCTAACCTAACCTAACCTAACCTAACCTAACCTAACCTAACCTAACCTAACCTAACCTAACCTAACCTAACCTAACCTAACCTAACCTAACCTAACCTAACCTAACCTAACCTAACCTAACCTAACCTAACCTAACCTAACCTAACCTAACCTAACCTAACCTAACCTAACCTAACCTAACCTAACCTAACCTAACCTAACCTAACCTAACCTAACCTAACCTAACCTAACCTAACCTAACCTAACCTAACCTAACCTAACCTAACCTAACCTAACCTAACCTAACCTAACCTAACCTAACCTAACCTAACCTAACCTAACCTAACCTAACCTAACCTAACCTAACCTAACCTAACCTAACCTAACCTAACCTAACCTAACCTAACCTAACCTAACCTAACCTAACCTAACCTAACCTAACCTAACCTAACCTAACCTAACCTAACCTAACCTAACCTAACCTAACCTAACCTAACCTAACCTAACCTAACCTAACCTAACCTAACCTAACCTAACCTAACCTAACCTAACCTAACCTAACCTAACCTAACCTAACCTAACCTAACCTAACCTAACCTAACCTAACCTAACCTAACCTAACCTAACCTAACCTAACCTAACCTAACCTAACCTAACCTAACCTAACCTAACCTAACCTAACCTAACCTAACCTAACCTAACCTAACCTAACCTAACCTAACCTAACCTAACCTAACCTAACCTAACCTAACCTAACCTAACCTAACCTAACCTAACCTAACCTAACCTAACCTAACCTAACCTAACCTAACCTAACCTAACCTAACCTAACCTAACCTAACCTAACCTAACCTAACCTAACCTAACCTAACCTAACCTAACCTAACCTAACCTAACCTAACCTAACCTAACCTAACCTAACCTAACCTAACCTAACCTAACCTAACCTAACCTAACCTAACCTAACCTAACCTAACCTAACCTAACCTAACCTAACCTAACCTAACCTAACCTAACCTAACCTAACCTAACCTAACCTAACCTAACCTAACCTAACCTAACCTAACCTAACCTAACCTAACCTAACCTAACCTAACCTAACCTAACCTAACCTAACCTAACCTAACCTAACCTAACCTAACCTAACCTAACCTAACCTAACCTAACCTAACCTAACCTAACCTAACCTAACCTAACCTAACCTAACCTAACCTAACCTAACCTAACCTAACCTAACCTAACCTAACCTAACCTAACCTAACCTAACCTAACCTAACCTAACCTAACCTAACCTAACCTAACCTAACCTAACCTAACCTAACCTAACCTAACCTAACCTAACCTAACCTAACCTAACCTAACCTAACCTAACCTAACCTAACCTAACCTAACCTAACCTAACCTAACCTAACCTAACCTAACCTAACCTAACCTAACCTAACCTAACCTAACCTAACCTAACCTAACCTAACCTAACCTAACCTAACCTAACCTAACCTAACCTAACCTAACCTAACCTAACCTAACCTAACCTAACCTAACCTAACCTAACCTAACCTAACCTAACCTAACCTAACCTAACCTAACCTAACCTAACCTAACCTAACCTAACCTAACCTAACCTAACCTAACCTAACCTAACCTAACCTAACCTAACCTAACCTAACCTAACCTAACCTAACCTAACCTAACCTAACCTAACCTAACCTAACCTAACCTAACCTAACCTAACCTAACCTAACCTAACCTAACCTAACCTAACCTAACCTAACCTAACCTAACCTAACCTAACCTAACCTAACCTAACCTAACCTAACCTAACCTAACCTAACCTAACCTAACCTAACCTAACCTAACCTAACCTAACCTAACCTAACCTAACCTAACCTAACCTAACCTAACCTAACCTAACCTAACCTAACCTAACCTAACCTAACCTAACCTAACCTAACCTAACCTAACCTAACCTAACCTAACCTAACCTAACCTAACCTAACCTAACCTAACCTAACCTAACCTAACCTAACCTAACCTAACCTAACCTAACCTAACCTAACCTAACCTAACCTAACCTAACCTAACCTAACCTAACCTAACCTAACCTAACCTAACCTAACCTAACCTAACCTAACCTAACCTAACCTAACCTAACCTAACCTAACCTAACCTAACCTAACCTAACCTAACCTAACCTAACCTAACCTAACCTAACCTAACCTAACCTAACCTAACCTAACCTAACCTAACCTAACCTAACCTAACCTAACCTAACCTAACCTAACCTAACCTAACCTAACCTAACCTAACCTAACCTAACCTAACCTAACCTAACCTAACCTAACCTAACCTAACCTAACCTAACCTAACCTAACCTAACCTAACCTAACCTAACCTAACCTAACCTAACCTAACCTAACCTAACCTAACCTAACCTAACCTAACCTAACCTAACCTAACCTAACCTAACCTAACCTAACCTAACCTAACCTAACCTAACCTAACCTAACCTAACCTAACCTAACCTAACCTAACCTAACCTAACCTAACCTAACCTAACCTAACCTAACCTAACCTAACCTAACCTAACCTAACCTAACCTAACCTAACCTAACCTAACCTAACCTAACCTAACCTAACCTAACCTAACCTAACCTAACCTAACCTAACCTAACCTAACCTAACCTAACCTAACCTAACCTAACCTAACCTAACCTAACCTAACCTAACCTAACCTAACCTAACCTAACCTAACCTAACCTAACCTAACCTAACCTAACCTAACCTAACCTAACCTAACCTAACCTAACCTAACCTAACCTAACCTAACCTAACCTAACCTAACCTAACCTAACCTAACCTAACCTAACCTAACCTAACCTAACCTAACCTAACCTAACCTAACCTAACCTAACCTAACCTAACCTAACCTAACCTAACCTAACCTAACCTAACCTAACCTAACCTAACCTAACCTAACCTAACCTAACCTAACCTAACCTAACCTAACCTAACCTAACCTAACCTAACCTAACCTAACCTAACCTAACCTAACCTAACCTAACCTAACCTAACCTAACCTAACCTAACCTAACCTAACCTAACCTAACCTAACCTAACCTAACCTAACCTAACCTAACCTAACCTAACCTAACCTAACCTAACCTAACCTAACCTAACCTAACCTAACCTAACCTAACCTAACCTAACCTAACCTAACCTAACCTAACCTAACCTAACCTAACCTAACCTAACCTAACCTAACCTAACCTAACCTAACCTAACCTAACCTAACCTAACCTAACCTAACCTAACCTAACCTAACCTAACCTAACCTAACCTAACCTAACCTAACCTAACCTAACCTAACCTAACCTAACCTAACCTAACCTAACCTAACCTAACCTAACCTAACCTAACCTAACCTAACCTAACCTAACCTAACCTAACCTAACCTAACCTAACCTAACCTAACCTAACCTAACCTAACCTAACCTAACCTAACCTAACCTAACCTAACCTAACCTAACCTAACCTAACCTAACCTAACCTAACCTAACCTAACCTAACCTAACCTAACCTAACCTAACCTAACCTAACCTAACCTAACCTAACCTAACCTAACCTAACCTAACCTAACCTAACCTAACCTAACCTAACCTAACCTAACCTAACCTAACCTAACCTAACCTAACCTAACCTAACCTAACCTAACCTAACCTAACCTAACCTAACCTAACCTAACCTAACCTAACCTAACCTAACCTAACCTAACCTAACCTAACCTAACCTAACCTAACCTAACCTAACCTAACCTAACCTAACCTAACCTAACCTAACCTAACCTAACCTAACCTAACCTAACCTAACCTAACCTAACCTAACCTAACCTAACCTAACCTAACCTAACCTAACCTAACCTAACCTAACCTAACCTAACCTAACCTAACCTAACCTAACCTAACCTAACCTAACCTAACCTAACCTAACCTAACCTAACCTAACCTAACCTAACCTAACCTAACCTAACCTAACCTAACCTAACCTAACCTAACCTAACCTAACCTAACCTAACCTAACCTAACCTAACCTAACCTAACCTAACCTAACCTAACCTAACCTAACCTAACCTAACCTAACCTAACCTAACCTAACCTAACCTAACCTAACCTAACCTAACCTAACCTAACCTAACCTAACCTAACCTAACCTAACCTAACCTAACCTAACCTAACCTAACCTAACCTAACCTAACCTAACCTAACCTAACCTAACCTAACCTAACCTAACCTAACCTAACCTAACCTAACCTAACCTAACCTAACCTAACCTAACCTAACCTAACCTAACCTAACCTAACCTAACCTAACCTAACCTAACCTAACCTAACCTAACCTAACCTAACCTAACCTAACCTAACCTAACCTAACCTAACCTAACCTAACCTAACCTAACCTAACCTAACCTAACCTAACCTAACCTAACCTAACCTAACCTAACCTAACCTAACCTAACCTAACCTAACCTAACCTAACCTAACCTAACCTAACCTAACCTAACCTAACCTAACCTAACCTAACCTAACCTAACCTAACCTAACCTAACCTAACCTAACCTAACCTAACCTAACCTAACCTAACCTAACCTAACCTAACCTAACCTAACCTAACCTAACCTAACCTAACCTAACCTAACCTAACCTAACCTAACCTAACCTAACCTAACCTAACCTAACCTAACCTAACCTAACCTAACCTAACCTAACCTAACCTAACCTAACCTAACCTAACCTAACCTAACCTAACCTAACCTAACCTAACCTAACCTAACCTAACCTAACCTAACCTAACCTAACCTAACCTAACCTAACCTAACCTAACCTAACCTAACCTAACCTAACCTAACCTAACCTAACCTAACCTAACCTAACCTAACCTAACCTAACCTAACCTAACCTAACCTAACCTAACCTAACCTAACCTAACCTAACCTAACCTAACCTAACCTAACCTAACCTAACCTAACCTAACCTAACCTAACCTAACCTAACCTAACCTAACCTAACCTAACCTAACCTAACCTAACCTAACCTAACCTAACCTAACCTAACCTAACCTAACCTAACCTAACCTAACCTAACCTAACCTAACCTAACCTAACCTAACCTAACCTAACCTAACCTAACCTAACCTAACCTAACCTAACCTAACCTAACCTAACCTAACCTAACCTAACCTAACCTAACCTAACCTAACCTAACCTAACCTAACCTAACCTAACCTAACCTAACCTAACCTAACCTAACCTAACCTAACCTAACCTAACCTAACCTAACCTAACCTAACCTAACCTAACCTAACCTAACCTAACCTAACCTAACCTAACCTAACCTAACCTAACCTAACCTAACCTAACCTAACCTAACCTAACCTAACCTAACCTAACCTAACCTAACCTAACCTAACCTAACCTAACCTAACCTAACCTAACCTAACCTAACCTAACCTAACCTAACCTAACCTAACCTAACCTAACCTAACCTAACCTAACCTAACCTAACCTAACCTAACCTAACCTAACCTAACCTAACCTAACCTAACCTAACCTAACCTAACCTAACCTAACCTAACCTAACCTAACCTAACCTAACCTAACCTAACCTAACCTAACCTAACCTAACCTAACCTAACCTAACCTAACCTAACCTAACCTAACCTAACCTAACCTAACCTAACCTAACCTAACCTAACCTAACCTAACCTAACCTAACCTAACCTAACCTAACCTAACCTAACCTAACCTAACCTAACCTAACCTAACCTAACCTAACCTAACCTAACCTAACCTAACCTAACCTAACCTAACCTAACCTAACCTAACCTAACCTAACCTAACCTAACCTAACCTAACCTAACCTAACCTAACCTAACCTAACCTAACCTAACCTAACCTAACCTAACCTAACCTAACCTAACCTAACCTAACCTAACCTAACCTAACCTAACCTAACCTAACCTAACCTAACCTAACCTAACCTAACCTAACCTAACCTAACCTAACCTAACCTAACCTAACCTAACCTAACCTAACCTAACCTAACCTAACCTAACCTAACCTAACCTAACCTAACCTAACCTAACCTAACCTAACCTAACCTAACCTAACCTAACCTAACCTAACCTAACCTAACCTAACCTAACCTAACCTAACCTAACCTAACCTAACCTAACCTAACCTAACCTAACCTAACCTAACCTAACCTAACCTAACCTAACCTAACCTAACCTAACCTAACCTAACCTAACCTAACCTAACCTAACCTAACCTAACCTAACCTAACCTAACCTAACCTAACCTAACCTAACCTAACCTAACCTAACCTAACCTAACCTAACCTAACCTAACCTAACCTAACCTAACCTAACCTAACCTAACCTAACCTAACCTAACCTAACCTAACCTAACCTAACCTAACCTAACCTAACCTAACCTAACCTAACCTAACCTAACCTAACCTAACCTAACCTAACCTAACCTAACCTAACCTAACCTAACCTAACCTAACCTAACCTAACCTAACCTAACCTAACCTAACCTAACCTAACCTAACCTAACCTAACCTAACCTAACCTAACCTAACCTAACCTAACCTAACCTAACCTAACCTAACCTAACCTAACCTAACCTAACCTAACCTAACCTAACCTAACCTAACCTAACCTAACCTAACCTAACCTAACCGTCAAGACCACGTATGCTGCTGTCACTTCTGCCACCACTTCTGCACTCTCAACATCCACCTCTCGCAACCGCACCTCTCAGAGCACAAACCTGAACAAATACACTCCTCAACCAACTTCGCCGAAATCACTACCCGCCATCATCGTTACCCCCACCACCGCAACCAAGACCAAGGAGGAGGCTGTCACCGCACTCAGAAAATCGATCTCATTTCGTGAAGCAAAATACGCACCTGCCAGGGTTACTACCATATCGAAAGGCAAACTGAGGGTCGAGTTCGACACCGTAGAGCAGCGGGACGACGCCCTCAATCGCCTGCGGACGGCGGAAAGCGTCACCGCTGAACCCGCCCGCCGGCTCAGTCCGCTGATAATTTTGAAGGGCGTCACCTGCGACGTTCCGGCGGAAGAACTCCCCTCCATAATCAAGTCTCAAAACCCCGAATTGCAACCACTCATTAACAGCGACACCGACCTCCTCCTGCGTTTTAAGCGCAACAACCGAAACCCAGCGCTCTACAACGCGGTGCTTCAAGCGAGCCCGAGTGTATGGCGCCGGATCACGGAGATGGGGCGAGTCTGCGTGGACTACATGCGGGTCCATGCTGCAGACTTCTCCCCGTTCCTTCAGTGTTTCCGGTGCCTGCAATTTGGGCACACGAAAGCCAAGTGCTCCGCCACCAGCCAAGCCTGCGGACACTGCGCCTCACCACTGCACACCGTCGCCGACTGCCCCTCCAAGGAAGACAAGACCAAATCCAAATGCGCTAACTGTGAAGCTCACAACAATAGATTTGGATCCAAACTCGACACGGGCCACAGAGCAACATCTCCCACATGCCCGAGACTCATATCCATGAGGGAGAGGATCGGTCAAAGGATCGACTATGGTCCTTAGCCATCTCCCATCTCCTCTCTCCTCCGCAACCATGAGCCAATTCTCTACCAGTCAAACCCGCGTCGGTTTTGGAATCCGAAAATCTTGGATCATACTGTACATATTTAAACCCAAATTTTCTTATTCTTGTATAATTGTTAGACTAAGGAAAATTAGTACCATAAACAAGTAAAAGATCGTTATATTTTTACAATTTTATATTCTCTTAACAATTAATCTTAAGTGACTCATTTCATTGTATATCTCTTTTTATTTTACATCAAAACTTTTTATTTGTAATTAACACCTATTTGCTGTAAACATTTTAACTCTTTTTAGTGTACCACAAACAAAACTATGTAACCCTAGATATAAGTAATAAAGTTATACCAAGACAATCCCCCTAGCGACCACACATCTATCTCACCACACTGACTCACACAGCACACTCCCTTACTTACCCAGGGGGGCCGACGAGGGGCGGACGGAAGGGTTGCTACGCGGAAGTCCTGCCTCTCCGGAAGATCCCCCTACACCTACACTACCCCGGCAGAGGGCGGGCCATCGTATCAAATCGCGAGACCTTACCCCTCTGCCGGGACCACACCCCCCACTATCAAACACCACACTCGACAGCGACATAATACAACACCCCTACAGCAGAACACAGGCAGATAAAAAAAAAAAAAAAAAAAAAAAAAAAAAAAAAAAAAAAAAAAAAAAAACCTAACCTAACCTAACCTAACCTAACCTAACCTAACCTAACCTAACCTAACCTAACCTAACCTAACCTAACCTAACCTAACCTAACCTAACCTAACCTAACCTAACCTAACCTAACCTAACCTAACCTAACCATCGTTTACGCGACGCTCCTGCGCCGAAAATTGACAAAGTTACGTCAAAAATCGCGAAAAGTGGTTCAAATTGTGCTTATATAGATGTATTATACATCAAAATGTGCGCGCTGAGACGCTCTAACCCCTAGTGAAAACCCGGAAGTGATCGGACCTTTCAGTGGAAAGTTATTTAGGAAAAACTGGAACTTCGAAAATTCTCGGAACATAAAAGTGCGTGCGCCGTCACAGAACGATCTGTGACCCCCACTTTTTCAACTGCAGTTCGTCGCGGGAGGTCCTTCCGCAGTGTTCCTGAAAGATCCAGATTTTTCCCGGCTAAAATGACTGAATTACAGACAGTTTTACAGTGAAAAACGCACCCAAAACAGTGAAAGTGACACTTTTTAGGTCTTAACTTAGGATTAAGATCTGTGACCTATAGTTTTTAGTGTTTCCCCGTGTGCGCCCACCCCTCTGCTATCATCTCGCCGAATTCCAGATTTTTCTGGCTAGATTTGGCTGAGATATAGCACTTTCCAAAGTGACTAAAAACTTATCAATGACAGTGACATTACAGTGACTATATCTTTAGCGTATTTAGTGATCTAGATTAGCTTTTAGTGTTCTTGGTTGTGGATAGACCTTCTGTAGGTCCTCACCAAGTTTCATTATTATTAGGATACGGGAAACATATGTAAATAAGACTTTTCCCCTTGCGCCTTTATAACTTTTATACCTGTGTAAAATAGTGATAGTGACATTTTCACACTTAATATCTTTAGTATTTAGGAGTACTTGTTAGTTTAATTTGTGTCATTGTGTGCCTACAGACCTACTCTAAGTGTGTACCAAGACCAGACATCCTAGTGCTTACGCTAGTGCATCAAATAGCCTGAATTCCTGGGCGCAATTGCGTCATAATATCCACGCTCTCGGTTCCCACGGCCCCAGGCGACGCCTGCGGTGCGGGAGAGGCGAGGGAGCGGTGCCGACCGGACGCGGCCGCGACAGGTTTATGGCCCCTTGCGCTCGGCGATAAGGATTTCTTCGCGTCTAACATTCTATTGTGACTCTTATTGTTGAACATTTTATACTTACTTAAGAACTAATATTGTGTGAACCGGCGTGTAACTTGGGACTATTTTAACTTTCAATACGTGTGCCTCTGTGCACACTTTTAGTGATTTTTAATTTCTGCGTTATAAAACTATTGACGTATGCTCAGTGGTTAGAACGCTGACTCCTTGTGGACCCGGGTTCGTATGAACCGGGACAGTGCACCGAGTCACCATGACCCAACCGACGGACGACTCCCGGTCGCTCATCGGGAAGGATGAGATCGACCCCACTGACATCTTCTCCTTCTCCAATGCGTTATCAAAACTGGCAGACATCATTGACGCCGCCATCTCCGATGGCAAAAGTGTGACAGCGCCCAATAAGAAAATGGTCCGGCGTGCAGCGGACGACGTCCGCATGCTCGCCAACACCCTGCTGTGCTGCGGGTTCGTACCTCACGGAGGAGCCGGCCCTGCACCCACCGCCAAAGAAGATACGAACAAGCTCAAGGATGAGATAATGTCCTGCGTCCGCGAGGAAATGGCTAAACACCTCGCGGCCGTCTCTTCCCTCAAAGAAGACTTGTTGCAACAGCAACAAAAACATCAACAACAAGCCAAAACAACCTTCGCGTCAGTTGCTGCGGCCGCGGTTAGCCGCGCTGTCAGCAAACCCGCACCTGCGCAACAAACATCCCGAACTACACCGCCGACATCTCGCCCTGCGATTATTGTAACCCCGAAGGAAAACGTGAAAACCAAACAAGAGGCTGTCACCGCTTTTAAGACCAGCATTTCTTTTCGCGACACTAACTACGCACCTGCAAAGGTGCAAACGCTGTCCAACAACAAGCTGCGTGTGGAGTTCGATTCCGCGGAGCAACGTGACGACGCCCTTAAGCGCTTGAAGACGGCTCAACACGTTAGTGCTGAGCCCGCTCGCCGCCTACAACCGATGATCATCCTTAAGGGCGTCTCAAGCGATGTTCCCGCGGAGGAACTCGCCGCTATTATTCGCGCACAAAACCCGGAGATTGGCGCGCTGATTGCGTGCGACGCAGACCTAAGCCTGCGGTTCAAGCGAACAAACAGAAACCCTAATCTATACAATGCTGTGTTTCTTGCGTGCCCGAATGTCTGGCAGCGGGTCACGGAGGCGGGGCGACTCTGTGTGGACCACCAGCGGGTCCACGCGGAGGACTTTTCCCCGTTCTTACAGTGCTTCCGCTGTCTACAATTCGGGCACACTAAAGCAAAATGCACAGCCACCAACTCATCCTGTGCACACTGCGCGGATCACAAACACACAGCTGACAGCTGCCCGATAAGGGAGAAACAAGGGAAACCTACATGTGTTAACTGCGTTAACCACAACATCCGTTTCGGCTCCAAACTAGACACAGGGCATAAGGCTACAGCGCCTAGTTGCCCGCGGCTTAAGTCTATGAGAGAGAGAATCGGCCAACGAGTCGACTATGGGCAATAGACTATAGTACCACTCTCATAACCCGCTGCCTAATCTTACGCGACCTGTGTCGGTTCTGTAGTTGAAACGGCACACCTTACACACATTATAACTCATACATAACTCAACATTCATTAATACAAAGCAAGCACTACTCACACACGCCATTCTCACACACATACATTACACATTCGCCTGAGCGCGGCTTGGGTGCGCGGCGGCCGCGGCCAGTGCCCTGGGCGCGGTACCGGTTCGATGCCCGAGCCATCCCTACGGCGATGTTGAACTCCACTCGCAACTTGTTATTAACACTGAAATGAATCACTAATTATTAAATCACAAGACATAACAATTCTTCAAAATTTTAACTAATTATAATTTATACAAACCTTTGCACTTTATACACCTAGGATTAGTGATTTATTGTATTTCATATGTGTGTCTTTATAAGTATCATAATTGTTTATTGTTTACCACTTTCATGAATTATCTGCCTATGTTTCCACCGACTCAACTTATGATTATCACTTGCTACGATTAACCTTTGTTGATTTGTTTGTACTGATTATTTGTCTGCCTATATTACTTATTTTGCATAATTACTATTTTACTCATTTTGTATACCATAATAATCGTCTAGTATCACGCCTTCTGTAAATATTTATCAGCATTTAAATCCGTTGTACTATGCATTATCTCTTATATGAGATAACAGGTCTGGCGCCTGACGATAAACTATTAGCAACCCGCACTTCATGCGGGCAACTATAGTTGCGTCGGAGGGCCCTACGACTTACAACGGAGCGCGAGCGCCTGATGAACGATAGCAGCTCATTGCAGTGTAGCGATAGTGCTCGTCAGGGGCCGCGTATGCATTTAATTATTGTTAAAGTAATAACATTCTCTTTAGTATTTGAACTTTTACCACTTATTAATAACTTCTCAATTATCAGCGCAAACTTCGCCCACCTAATTCTTGTTTCGTTTTATATTTGAAACACTGTATATCACTAGTTAATATAGATTAATTGTAGACTATCATTGCCATATATATATCACACTTACTATTAATCATGCATTACATCTTTGTGATAACGACAACTTACCATTTCTTTCAATCATTTACATTCTGTATTCATCTTGAAATTTTAAATCACATTGCTTGCATACCTCATTAGACCCGCGCCACCGCCACGCCAACCCGTCCCCCGACCCCCCCTAGCGCGCACTCGCCGCCTTGGGGCTCCTTTCACGCCGGGCGATAATCACTGCGGCCAGCTTACAAGCTATTTTGTGCCTTATTCTAATAAACTTTCGTTCTAAATTCGGTTGCGCGGCACTTAACTGGATATGCATTTAATATTTTAACACTTGTTTATCTTGTTTTCCTATGTATAATATCATCACCGCTTAGTTGTTCTATAAGTGAATTGTTACAAATATGTGTAAAACTATACTTTTATCAAAGCACATAACCAGTATGTGCATATATTATATAACTTACTATGTATCATGAAGATCATTGTTAACCAAAAATTTTAATTGTAACTATTACTTTACTATTTTATTTACTCACTTATTAGCTAATAAGCGTTTTAATTGTATAACTGCTCTTTTACTTATCTTCATCAACTTGTAAATTTAACACTCAATTCGCACATATCTATTATGTGCACATATTATTATATTATATCACCTCGCATCTGTAACAAACATAAATGTTATAACCTATATATTTAACGACAACTTTCATAAACACATATCTTACCTTAATTTACACCCTTACCACTTTATTTTATCATTCACATCATACATAATTTTATTCCAAAATATACACACAACGCTTAAACTCACCACCTTAATAAGCTCATTCAAACATATATTTCCTGGTTGCTGTTGTTGTACTGTTACTGTTGCAACAATATACCTGAACCCCCGTCCATCCGCGCTACAGGTCTATGGCCTAAAGCGCGCGCGGAATAACATTTACGTATAGATTAAATAAAAGTTTAATTACCTTTAATTACTTCATCGCAGTGTACATCAAATCATCACTCTATTTCGCACAAACATAATATCATCTCATTATTCACCACTAAATTTTCTTTTACATAACTTTCAATAACATACTCCAAATAATTACGCACTCGCCATAATATTTAACATGTATCAATCGATCTTACTCAAATTGTAATCACCACTAATTATTACTCCACGAATACGATCACAGATTCAACACATAATCAACATAAATATAATATGACACATAATTAACATAAACCAGTCACACATCCTTACACGCCGGAACATAAGTATATTATTACATATATGTCCGGCTATACCCCTTATCACACTCAACTAATATTATTCCAACAAAGTAAAACTTAGAGTCAATATTAATACCATCGACACCTAATGCTTAATCACCACTTATTAACATCATAAGCTATGCTCTAATACACCGCTTAAACTTCATAATACACTCTATTAAACATTATTCAATTAACTCTTAATATTCAGCACTTGTCAATAACATTGTTCCCTATAAGCATACATACTTGATAATTTATATACACCATTTACTTTAATTAATACATACCACAAAACCACACATTCACACAAACATCCATTTAATAAGCAAGCATTACATATGAATATTTATCATGTTTCACAATTCCAATAGGATTTCATACCAATGAGAATTCCAATTGGAATTCTCACTAAGGACTAATAGTCCTATTAGATTTTCCAATTGGAAAATTTTTCTGATTCACAACACATCGGGATGACTGTCTCATCCTGTTGTGACTTGTATTAGCTATCTAGATATATTGATAATCCTAATCCGCATCATTTACTCTTATATATTTTTACACTTTATTTTGAATTGTACTCCTTAACATGCTCACTCTATTACACCTTCCGATCACTTCCTATAACTGCTACACCTTAGTAGCGTAAACGACTAAATAGGACTAACTAGACTAAATACTACTTTCATTGTGAAAACTTAATATTTATTTAAAAATATAAATTAGTTAATAAAAATCAACTATTGCGACCACACATATTACTCACAACGCTTACTCACACTTCATCTTTCCTTACTTTACCAAGGGGGGCCGACGAGGGGCGGACGAAAGCATTGCTATGTCGTAGTCCTGCCTCTCCGGAAGATCCCCCTACACCTACACATAAAACCGGCAAAGGGCGGGTCGTCGTATCAAATAGCGAGACCTTACCCCTTTGTCGGTTAATTCGCCCCACATGTTCAATCACAACACTCAGCAGCGATTCTAATCACACCCCAACATGAGAGAACACAGGAGAAAAAAAAAAAAAAAAAAAAAAAAAAAAAAAAAACCTAACCTAACCTAACCTAACCTAACCTAACCTAACCTAACCTAACCTAACCTAACCTAACCTAACCTAACCTAACCTAACCTAACCTAACCTAACCTAACCTAACCTAACCTAACCTAACCTAACCTAACCTAACCTAACCTAACCTAACCTAACCTAACCTAACCTAACCTAACCTAACCTAACCTAACCTAACCTAACCTAACCTAACCTAACCTAACCTAACCTAACCTAACCTAACCTAACCTAACCTAACCTAACCTAACCTAACCTAACCTAACCTAACCTAACCTAACCTAACCTAACCTAACCTAACCTAACCTAACCTAACCTAACCTAACCTAACCTAACCTAACCTAACCTAACCTAACCTAACCTAACCTAACCTAACCTAACCTAACCTAACCTAACCTAACCTAACCTAACCTAACCTAACCTAACCTAACCTAACCTAACCTAACCTAACCTAACCTAACCTAACCTAACCTAACCTAACCTAACCTAACCTAACCTAACCTAACCTAACCTAACCTAACCTAACCTAACCTAACCTAACCTAACCTAACCTAACCTAACCTAACCTAACCTAACCTAACCTAACCTAACCTAACCTAACCTAACCTAACCTAACCTAACCTAACCTAACCTAACCTAACCTAACCTAACCTAACCTAACCTAACCTAACCTAACCTAACCTAACCTAACCTAACCTAACCTAACCTAACCTAACCTAACCTAACCTAACCTAACCTAACCTAACCTAACCTAACCTAACCTAACCTAACCTAACCTAACCTAACCTAACCTAACCTAACCTAACCTAACCTAACCTAACCTAACCTAACCTAACCTAACCTAACCTAACCTAACCTAACCTAACCTAACCTAACCTAACCTAACCTAACCTAACCTAACCTAACCTAACCTAACCTAACCTAACCTAACCTAACCTAACCTAACCTAACCTAACCTAACCTAACCTAACCTAACCTAACCTAACCTAACCTAACCTAACCTAACCTAACCTAACCTAACCTAACCTAACCTAACCTAACCTAACCTAACCTAACCTAACCTAACCTAACCTAACCTAACCTAACCTAACCTAACCTAACCTAACCTAACCTAACCTAACCTAACCTAACCTAACCTAACCTAACCTAACCTAACCTAACCTAACCTAACCTAACCTAACCTAACCTAACCTAACCTAACCTAACCTAACCGGGAGTTAACTTTTGATAAATAATTTACTATTTTTTCAATTTGTTGTGTGTTTTCGTTCGATATCGCATAGAGGGCGTGGTGTTTCGATTGTTTCAGTGTAATTTTTACTTATAATTTAACATTATTTCTAAAATATCATACTTTTGAGTACCTACAAAATTTGTTTGTGTCGAATTGTTCTGGATTGTTGCAATTTTAAACGCTTCCCGTCGAACCCGATACGTGGACCCCACGCTAGCTGGGATCTGGCGAGCAAAAACTGTTTGTTCTTGTAGTAATCCGTATAATTCGATACTTTGTTTGAAAATTTCACATGTTAATATTAAAAACTTACCTTTCGGCCTAGAATTCTAGATTTTTTGTACAAACTGTGTCCTACCGTTCGGTGGCGCACAGAGGGCGCTGTGTACCTATAGTTCCGTTGTTATTCAGAGTAAATTTCACCTAATTTCTTACAAAATATCACATTTTTGGCCCCCCTCGAAAATTTTTGCACCCGGTCGTTCCCGATTTTTGCACCAGTACACGCGTCTCGTCGAGCCCGACACGTGGATACCACGCATGCTGGGTCTAGACGCACGAAAACGCAATTTTTGCCCCGCCCGCCCACCCATTGTAGGCATTTGGTATATTAACTCGGTCCCATTTTCATACAAATTTTTCGGAAATATTTTTATTTCGAATAAAATGTTACAGCAATATTTATTACAGTTTCTAGCACTATTTACACGTTGAGACAAATCACCGGTCCGCTATTGAAGACCCAAATCTACTAAAAATATACTTTGACTAAAATTACAGGCAATTTACACTTGCAGGCCAATATTTTTGACTTTTCTTAGACAATATAACTCGACGAACTTGCAAATACGCCACCTGAAACATAAGAAATTAAATCAGTACAGTTAAACTAGACATTACCAATCAAATTGGGTAAACTTAAAACATATATATTTTAATTTGGACACACGACATAACGACATAACAGCAACAAACCTGGTTTGGTTCCTTGGAACCGTTAAAACCGGAGCTATCTGTTGAAAGACTCTGCATAGAGCCAACATATATCTAACTCTACAGTTTATGTTAAGCCTAATTAAATTGAATATCTGACGCCATTAAGTAACCCTTAAGGGCATATAACGGACTCAACCAAGAGTCAAACATAAATATCTTATGAGACCACATTTATTGTTACATATTTCGGTGTACTAGCCTGATTACTGGAGCAATCTTAGAACTATTTGACAAAATATTGTAACGGTTCCGACTGAAATATAAACTATAATTAATTGGGACAAAAATATTATATACATATACATATTTATTATTTTATTTGAGTGAAAGCCTAAGCGACCAAGCCCTCTACACTTGGCGCATAGGAGTGAAGAGCACTATTGACGCGATCCCCCTCTGAAATTAAGAAACGCTCCCCCTCCCCTCCAAGATGTTCGGATGTGGCTTCCGCACGCCAGCGAAAGAAAACAACAAGGCGCCCCCTAAGACACCAGATGCTAGTCCTTCGGCAACAAATAGAACAACTGTCGCGCAAGCCCGGAAGAGCATTGAGACAAAGTTGGATATTTCAACGGAAGCCAAATCTGCCGGCCTCGCGAGACAAAAGCCGAAAAATGTGGTATCTACCGGGACAAAGAGGGTCACCCCAAACATAGACACTTTGGGAATGGATAATACACCAACCAAAGCAGCTGAATACGCAAGCAGGACAGCGGAAGCAAGGGCTTGCCTCATGAAGACAAGACTGCAAATTAATAACAGCCGCAATCTCAAAACCGAAATAAAGAATGAGGTAATTTACGCAACGGAGAGGCTATTCAGACTGGTGAAGGAAGCCGAAGAGGGGACGCCCTATATGGGCAAGGAAACACATATGACAAAGATAGGAGACCAGGGAAAAGATGATGATGTGGGTGTTGCAGCCGGAGAGGAAAGAACAAGAACAGAAAGCGTGGAACAAAGGAAAATAATGGAAAAACTAGACGAAAACACCAAATTACTAAAGGAAAACAAAAAAGAAATAGAAAAGATTAATCAACTGATTACAAAGGAAGCTGAAGAATGGAAAAGCCTCAGGACCTATGCAAGTGTAGCGGCCGCCCCGCAACGAGGGAAACCATTAGGAACGGAATCGGCACTACACTCAATAGTAGTAACTTCTACGGATGACCAAGATACTGGAGACAGAGTCATAGAGAGGATCAGGCAGGTGGTAAACGCCAAAGAGGATGGACTCAAGATCGACAGAATTAGGAAGGCAAAGGAAAGGAAAATTATAATAGGATTCCAGGATAAAGAGGAACTCAGGAAGGTAAAGGAGAAAATTAAAAAGGCGGGTGACAAATTTAACGTTGAAGATATGAAGAATAAAGACCCACTCATCATCATGCGAGACGTACTGAGCTGCCATTCGGATGATGAAGTATTAAAAGCCATAAGGATACAAAACAAAAATATAATGAATGGAGTAACGAAGGAAGACGATCGGATGGTCATAAGATATAGGAGGAGAGCAAGGAACCCATTGATGTCACATATAGTCATGAGAGTGTCACCTTCAATCTGGAAACTCCTTACTGAAGCTGGTGCTTTGCACATTGACGTCCAAAGGGTCCGGGTTGAGGATCAATCGCCGCTGGTACAGTGTTCCAAATGCTTGGGATACGGCCACGGGAAACGATTCTGCCGGGGCTCTTTGGAGGCATGTAGCCATTGTGGCGGTTCACATCTAAAATCGGATTGTCCCGACTGGATGGCGGCTGAACCACCTACATGCTGTAATTGCCAAAAGGCCAAAATAGAAGATGTCAAGCATAGCGCATTCAGTCGGGACTGCCCTGTTCGACAGAGATGGGAAGCACTGGCGAGATCTGCGATCGCTTACTGCTGAGGTGGTTCCGGGAACTTCGAGCCCAGCTGTAGCAAACTCTGACGGGAGGCCATACCACGTCGCGCAGGCCAATCTGCAGAGAAAAGCGTTAGCCACTACAGAACTGATGCTGTTGGCAACACAAAGAAAGATGGCATTTGCGCTGATCCAGGAGCCGTACGTCGGAGCATCGGGTCGAGTAAAAGATTACCGGTCCGTCAGGATCTTCCAGTGTGCGGCGCAGGCGGGAGGCCATGTCAAGGCGGCTATCGCAGTATTTGATAATGATATTGAAGCTATGGTCTGCCCAGAATTCACAACTACCAATATAGTCGCAGTGAAAATTCGCACCCGTGCCTGGGAGATCGTGGCGGTTTCGTTCTATTTTGAACCGGACCAGCCACTTGAAGAATACCTGGAACACCTGAGGAAAATAGGGCACAAGTTGGGCTCGAAAGGGTTATTTGTGGGTGGAGATGCAAACGCCAAGAGTTTGTGGTGGAGTCGGGAGGCTGATCGGAGGGGCGAGATGGTGTCCGACTGGCTGGACGAGACCGGGCTCCACATACTGAACGAAGGCAATACGCCAACGTTTTATACAGTGAGGGGAGGAAAGGTTTACTCCAGTCAGGTGGACATCACCGCTTGTTCCTTCGATCTCCTGAACAAAATCGGAGATTGGAAGGTAGAGGAGGGCCTGGTCAATTCGGATCACAACGTGATAACCTGTAAAATAAAATTACAAAGATCTGAAGCTATAAAAATTAAAACAACTACTAGAATTTTCAACACTAGGAAAGCTAATTGGACAGAATTTAATAATAAATTTAAAGAATTAAGCAAAGAAAGTAGAGTCAATAAAATAGAAATAGATAAAATACAGGAAAAAGTAGAACTAGATAGATACGTAGAAAATTACACAAATATAATAATAAAATCGTGTGAAAGTGCTATACCAAAAATTAAAGATAAAAGAGTACTTACCATTCCGTGGTGGACCGAAGAGCTGACCAGGCTGAAGAAAGATGTTACCACGAAGAAGCGAAGAGTCCGATGCGCAGCACCTATCCGAAGGCAGAAGGTCGTCGAAGCATACCTAGAAGCAAAAGAAATTTATGAATTAGAGACTAAAAAAGCACAGAGTAAAAGTTGGAAAGAATTTTGCGGAGCCCAGGATAAAGAAGGGATATGGGACGGCATCTATCGTGCTTTGGGCAGGGTATCGAAACGGCATGCGGATCAACCGCTTATTAAAGACAAAAGATTTCTTACTGAAAGCGAGTCGGCAATGTTACTTGCCGAAACCTTTTACCCAGAGGATCTATTGGCGGATGACAACGCAGAACATCGGCGTATTAGGGAACAAGCTGAGCGGGTGAATGACTGGGTCCACGCTGAGACGCAGGACCCACCATTCACCATGCATGAACTTAATGTTACGCTGAGAAGTTTTAATCCCAAAAAGGCCCCAGGGTCAGATGGCTTGACCTCGGACGTCTGTGCGCGGGCGATCACTCAAGATCCAATGTCTTTCCTATCACTGGTTAATAAGTGCCTAGAATTAACATATTTCCCGAAAATCTGGAAAGAGGCTACAGTCATCATATTAAGGAAGCCAGGAAAAGACAATTATGACACGGCTAAATCTTATAGGCCTATAGGACTATTACCAGAGATGGGAAAGATATTCGAAAAAATGGTGGTGGGCAGGCTAAAATGGCATATACTGCCCAACATAAGCACCCGCCAGTATGGGTTCATGCCACAAAGGGGTACCGAGGACTCCCTCTATGTCCTAGTGAAACATATAAAAGAAAAACTAGCACTAAAGAAAATTGCAGTCATGATTTCCTTAGACATAGAGGGAGCCTTCGACAGCGCCTGGTGGCCGGCCATCAAAAACCGCTTGGCAGAAGAACATTGCCCACCTAACCTTAGAAGAGTGATCGCCAGCTATCTAGACGACCGACTAGTCAGGGTCAGGTACGCCGGTACGGAGATCACGAGGAGAACCAGCAAAGGCTGCGTGCAGGGGTCTGTTGGAGGACCAATTCTATGGAACTTACTCCTTGATCCCCTACTGAGGGGACTCGAGAGCCGGGGCGACTACTGCCAGGCATTTGCCGACGATGTCGTCCTGGTTTTCGACGGAGACACAACGGGGGAGGTCCAAAGACAGGCCAATGCCGCACTCGCCTATGTGCAGGATTGGGGAGTTCGCAACAAGTTGAAATTTGCACCTCATAAAACGAAGGCGATGGTTGTAACCAAGAAACTGAAGTACGACTCGCCGATTCTGCACATGGGCGGGGTCGATGTTGGTCTCTCCAAGGAAATCAAAATACTCGGCGTGACCATTGACGAGGGCCTCACTTTCAAAGCCCATATTACGGCAGCGTGCGGGAAAGCAATGGCCTTTTACAAAAAACTGGCAACGGCAGCAAGGGTGCAATGGGGTTTAGGGCCTCAAATCATAAAAACGCTCTACACTGCGGTCGTCGAGCCTACTATATTATACGCATCCAGCGTGTGGGCGCCCGCTTCCAATAAAGTATATGTAAGGAAGCAGCTCGACGGCCTGCAGAGGAGTTTTGTGCAAAAGCTGACGAGGGCGTACAGGACCGTCTCGCTGAACTCGGCTTTGCTGCTCGCGGGACTCTTACCCCTAGACATAAGGGTGCGGGAAACCGCACTCTTATTTGAAATCAAGAAGGGGTACTCCACGCGGGTGGTAGGGGACAGGGAAGTGGAGGCACCTGTGGCCTTCGTCAGACTAGAACATCCAGCGAAACGAAGAACCATGCCCCTGCGTCGCCTGATGGACGGTGCAGAAGTGGCCCAGCATACTGCCAACTCCACAAACATCTATACGGATGGCAGTAAGATAGAGGGTAAGGTCGGAGCTTCACTCTCCATTTGGGAGGGCGAGACCGAGACCAAGACAAAGAAACTTAAGCTGGAACCATACTGCACCGTCTACCAGGCGGAGCTTCTGGCGCTTAAATACGCGGTAGATGAGGCCCTGAATGCCAAGGCACCCCAAATTAACATCTTCTGCGATTCCAGGTCGGCCCTTGAAACAGTCACCAGAGGTGACTCACTCCATCCCTTGGCGTTCCAAATACACAAAACCATAACATCTATAGAAGAACGCGACAAAATACTAAACTTATTTTGGATAAAAGCTCACGCAGGGATGGAGGGGAATGAAAGGGCC